>PVIR01001212.1:0-29569 GCA_004026965.1 Petromus typicus | reverse complement strand
AGAAGGGTCAATTAGCTGCCTACTCTGTCTTCCTCTGTTGTTAATAACGGCAATATCCTCTCGCCTGCAAGAATGAGAATGAGGGATTTGTGGTTATAGTAAGCTATCATTAAAAGCACATGAATTCCTAAAAGCCCCTGAAAATAAATTAAGTCTTCACATTACCATCTGCAACCATTTCACCTCAGCTAGTGATCCCATTAGCCTGAGCACTCAGAATCAGAGAGGGCGTGGACGTTACTTAAGAAGCCATCTTCCAAGGGAAATCGAGTGGTGGTAGAGATCAGGCGGAGAAATTCCAAAGGTGGCATCTCTACGCTCATATGGCTCTGGGGCCAGGACCCCCGTGCCACACGAGGCACAGAGCTGGCCATCTGTCAAACTCAGAGGCAAACGCGCCAGCCAGTGCAGCCTCCCGTCCAATCTCAGGCGAGTGGGACCGGGCAGGAGTCTGCACACTTTGGGAAGCACAGTCTATGGATTCTGTCTGCAGCCTCCACTTTCCAGAGCTCCGGGATGCATGCCAAGCCGAGCCCTAGACCCCTCAGCAGCTTCAGAGTGCAGCTGTCGTGTCCTCTGGTAACTTACCTTTTCTCTGGTGTTCTGGGTCCAGTAGTCACATCCTTCTAGAGATCTCAGAATATGATCGTGGCTGGAAATAGACATTCTCAGAGTCACATTGGAGTAGGACAGGTCCTGGTGATCTGAGAAGAGAATCATCAGGACAGAGATGAAGGGGGACGGCGCCAGGCGGCCACTGAGGTGGAGGCTGCAGCGATGGCACGTCCTTGTCAGACTTCGGGCTTCCTGAGCGGTGAGAAGCTGCTCACTGCAGTGCCTTCTGCAGCCACAGGAAGGACTACAGCCGGAAGGACTGCACCCGGAAGTGTTGCGCACGGAAGGAATGCGCCCGGAAGGACTGCGCCCGGAAGGACTGCACCCGGAAGTATTGCACCTGGAAGGACTGCGCCCAGCTTCTGCAGTGTGGTGTCCTCTGGCACAGGTCTTCCTCTGCTTGTGTGTCTGTCTGGCCCTCGCGGCACTGCCTCTCCGGGCTGTGCTCTTGCCCTCTTCCATTTCAGCTGCCGTCTCTCCCTGGGGTGTCCTGTCGCTCAGGTTGTCCTCATTGCAGCCTCCCACATTTATAGCCCCCGGAAAGCCCACGTGTAACTGCTCACTCATCTCTTGGCTTTATCAAAGCACCAATCAAATCCACCCCAGTATTTGTTCCCAGTCTCCTGTGTTCCCCAAGATGTTTAGATATTAGGTCACATCTTCAGCTCTGTGTGGCAGATATTTCCATGAGTAGCTAGAAAAGAGACACTGTAGGCTGAGTCACCTCTCCCCCACTGCTGTACTCACATCTTCCCTGTCACTTAAACTCAGTTACACAGGCGAAATGAGTGTGGTCATGTTTGATAAAACTTCTCTTCAAAACCAGGCCGTGGACAGGGCTTGCCCAACGCGCTGCCGTACACGGGCCCCTACCTTGCAGGGACATCCCTCCCTCACCAGGGCCATTGCCTTTGCACCAGGCAGACAGCCACCTGCAGGGCCTCACTCCCCTCCCTCCTTGCGATGCACCCAAATCTGAGTCCCTGCACAGCTCAGGCCCATGCACTCCTCCACGCAATCACTCTTGTCCCTTGAGCCCGGGTCTCAGCACCAGTGTGCACCACCATGCTCTGTGGCGTTGGCCTCTGCCAACGGCGGCCTTTCTCTGGTCTGTGCCTTCCATTTCCTGTCCTTGGTCCAGGCCCGGCTTTTTAGCTTTAGTTTCCTCTCTCCTCTGGGCATGGGCCTTGGTCCACACATTTCTCTCTCCCTGGCATCTCCTTCGTTCTCCTTTTCATCAGCCAGTTTTGGTTCCTCTTTCAGATCGAAGCCCCAGCACTGCCCTCTGGACCCCTTGGAGAAGACCTCCCAGACTCCTCTGATGAGACTGCGACCCCTCGTGCCCAGTCAGAGTTGTCCTTTACATCTGACACCTGAAAGGTTGATGTCCCTCTTTTCCCCTGGGCTAAGCTTCATGAGAAAACAGGCCTGTGATTTTTCTCTTTGTTGAACCCTTGTCAGCGATGGCAAGAGCTTCGCGGTGAGTGAATAAATGAACGGGAAGCTTTCGGGGCACAGTGATTCAACCTGGAACTATGAGTGATCCATCTTTCTCCTTTCATACACTAGCTTTCCATAAGACTTCCTTCTGAAGACTGGCCTCATGGACCTGGCAGTCAGAGTAGGAGGTTCTTCACCTCCGCCCGGTGCGAACCAGAGCCAGCAGACCCTATGCCTAACGCTGTACCCGCAGAAAGCCCCAGACCCAGCTTTGGGTAGGTCCTACTTTTGGTTCACACCATTGTATACCTCAAAACTTGGATTTCGTGTTCTTTTAATTTTTAAAGCATAACCATTTTCATTTTATGAAAAGCACCTGGGTGACTTTGGGGTCTGCCCTCAAGGTCTGCATCTTACTGGCCACCGAAGAACATGAGACAATTGACACTGTACGACATTCCTGAGGGAAGTACTTGCAAAGCAGGTGAAAGAAGCAAATATCACCTGCCTGTGAGGAGCTAGTCTGTCCGCCGCACTCACTGCAGAGTGTGTATTTCGAGCGCAATGACGCCTCCCTCGCTAGCGTATGGTGCCCTGTCAGCATTCTGCGTGTGGAACCACCAAGTGGCTCCTTTTATTGTTAAATGCTCTACATACAGTGTTTTTGAAAGAGATCGCTTTTGTATATTTATGGAAGGTTGTACAGCTGTGCTGAGCTGAGGCCCCATAGCTGACTCCTCACTCCAGGAGCCACAGGACTTGTGTGACAGCCCAGCAGGGAGTCCAGGAGTCCAGAGGACAAGACGAGGTATGGTGTAGTGCTGAAATAGCTAACAAACTTGGAAAACGCAAGCACGTGGTGGTTGTTGTCGCTGTTATTTAACAGTCTCAGCTCCCTCTGGCTGCTGTAACAAAACACCATAAACTGGATTCCTCTAATTCCTCTGCACAGCTTTGGCATGGGGAGTCCACGGGCAGGAGCTGGCAGCAGCTGTGTGTGCTGAGTGCCGCCTTCTTTGTTCACAGACGGTGGCAGCCTTTTTTGTTGTTTGCTTGATTTTTGAGCCCAGGCTTCATTCTGTGACTCAAATCTGTCTCCACCTTGGGCTCCTCCTGCCTCAGCTCCCGGACTCTGGGGGTCAGAGGCGCATCTCCATGTGTAGAGTACAGAGCCTTCTTGCTGGATTCACACACACTGAGAAGCGGTCTGCCGGGGCTTCTTCTGTGAGACCCTAATCACCTCCTTATTCCCATCTCCAGTATCATCCCCTTGGGGAGCAGAGTTCAACACATGGATATGAGGGGAGACAGCCACTCAGATCACGGCAAGATCCCTTGAGGACCCGAAGCAGAGGGTCGGAGCTAGATACAAAGCTCCTATGTTTAATCCCTATCAGTAACACACACACACACACACACACACACACACACACACTGAAAAGGTTTCCCACCTGGAATAAGTATGACTGCATGTAAAGGAAGACTTTAGAACAGACAACCTCAGACACAAGTGGTTCTGCAAACTTCACTCAGACATATAATCAGAAACAGTACAAACTTTCACACAAACACCAAGTCAAAGCTACAGTGGCAGGCTTCTCACACCTACCTGGGCGGCCTCCTGGGTGCTCAGAATGACCAGATGCACATCGCCACGTGGCTCAGCAGCTCTCCTTCCAGGTTCGTACCCACAGGTTCGCACCGACTTTTTACTCATGCAGGTGTTCACAGCGGTCAGGAAAGTGCAGAGAGCATAACATCCACCAGCAGATGGATGGAAAAGCTCCATGTAGTGCAGACACCCAACTTGTGCTGTTTCGGTTTACACAGTCTTCAGGTTTAGAATAGTGTGACAGTGATTCACACTCATTAGAAATTCCACTTAGGGTGTGAAATCTGATCTTTTCCTGGACTCCTTATACCCTTTCGAAGCTGGGCAGCAGCAGGAGCATTATGCTGCACAGAGAAGTCAAACTCTGTACTAAACACATTCAGGACCCGACGGAACACCAACTGTCTTGGTGAGGGCTGGCAGTTCAGGGGAGGGAAGCCATTCTGCGTCTGGGTGCAGTTATGCATCTGGGTGCAGTGTTGGTTCTGTGACTGTGCGACCCTGAGAACCGCAGTGGTACTACCCCACCGGGTGTAAGAGTCAGTGAGAAGAAGCAGTTCAACAGAACACAAACTGATGTGGCTGTATTTGTACATGATGGCCCTAAAGTAAAACAGAGATCACACAAGACAATAAATCAGGAAAGAAGAGAGGAAGATGAGAGAGGAGACTGAGAATGGATGAATGGGCGAAGGGAAAGAGAAAGATGGTGACAAACATGCAGATGTGTAAACGTGGTGACTTCCAGGTGGAAGAAGCATGAGTGAAGTCTTCTCCTTTGTGCTGTCTGCATATTCTGAAGCATGGGCATTGGTGAATAGAAGAAAAATGTATTTCTTTTTTTTTTTGAGACAGGGTCTTGCTTTGTAGTTCAGGTTGGCCCTGAGCTCAGCCTGGAACTCACAGCAATCCTCCTGCCTCTGTCTCCTGAGTGCTGGGATTACAGGCGTGAGCCACCACACCTGGCACTGCGGTATGTGGTTCTGAATGCTGGTGGGCGTGAGTCTCCACACCCAGTATTGCTGTATGTGGTTACTGGAGATCGAACCCAAGCCCTTGCACTTGCAAGACGGTACCAGAACCACTGAGCTAAATCCCTGGCCCAAGAAAAATATATTTCTAAAAGTGTAAGATGTATGTGAATTTGTGAACCAGTTATGTTTCATGCAATTAAACTATATCTTTAGTATTGGCTGTGTTTATGTTGTGTGGTGGAATAAAATTAGAAACATGATTTATCCTGCATTCTTGTCACCTTCGGCACCATCAGCAGGGATACCATTACTCGAGATACGTTAGCTGGCTTCTTTTCCTGCTCCGCAGCTTCGCACTGTGTGGGGTAATTTGGGGGACAACACTTTCCATCAAAACAAGGAGAATGGAGACGATCTTTGAGGAAAGGTTGCTCTTACGTTTTGGTAAAACTTGTTTTGTATTCAGAGTTAGGTTTCAGTTCTGCTTTAAGAAAAACTTAATGAAATCTTTAAAAAGCTGTCTTTGAATCTTCAAAATGGATTTACAGTGTGATGTGTATGAAAGAAAGCTCCCAAGAATGAATGTTGGCCCCTAAGATCAATTTTCCCATTTATGTTGATAAAATTAAATTTGAATGTCTGTTTTGGTTTTCTGTTAGACTTTTGAGAAATCGATTGAAGAGAGTGAGCGCCTGTACTGACATTTCCCCTAGATGTGAAGTCGTTTGATGTGAGTCATCGAGTTATAATATGCTGCCGCCTATATCTGTGGTGGAGGACCTATAGCATGTGTGCTACTTGTTTTTCTTTTAAGACAAAAGCTACTGAGGTACAAGTCATTTTTTTCTTCTAAACTAAAACCTCATATTCTGGTTGGCACTTTACAATACAGAAGTGGGTCTGAGCTGCGTTTGGCATCTCCAGCTCTAGATGTTTCTCCATCTTCAGTCGGCATCTTCCCTGAAGGCAGACTGGGAAGACAGACACGTCAGTCCTCCATAGGGAGCGTGAAAGGGTTTGGACACTGCAGAGAGCGTCGGGATCATCTGTACAGAACGGGGCCTCGTCTTGGAGCTGAGGTAACATGTTGGTGCATTTGTCGGCTGTCCGGGTGGAGAGACTCAGAAGTGTGGCCGAATGCTGAGCAGGGCAGAGGGCCATCCTGGATTTCCGGGGTTGGGCAGCCACGGACTGGGAAAGTCGGGGAAACAAGTAGAGAATTTGCTGTCCTGACCCTAGTCTCACTCACTGATTTTCAAGAGAAGAAAGCAAGACAGACAGGTGAGACACTGAGCGGGGAGGCGGGGGGCGGGGCTAAGGCCAGGACTGTCCCTTCTCCACGGCAGCACCTGCCTCACTGCCCAGTTCTGAGCTCAGGAAAGTGCGCTGGCCTTCCCACCATCATCCTCTCCTTTGTACCCTTTCCAGCCCCAGGGCTTTCTTCTCCCGCCTTCACCTTGGAATTTCCTGCAATGCCTCTGCTGGCATCCCACCGCCTCAGATCTCAAGGTACGAATTTGTTGTAACAGAATTTGTTGTTATCACACAACTGTGAGAATAGTATCTCAGACCAAATGCAGAATGCTGTGATCCCATTCTCATGGAGGGTTGGGGGTGAGATTGTTTTTATACAGTTGACTCAAATATTAGGCTTAGTTTTTTTTTTTTAGGATTTTTGAGACAGGGTCTCACTGTGGTTCAGGCTGGCCCTTAGCTCAGCCTCAAACTCACATCACAGCAATCCTCCTGCCTCTGCCTCCCAAGTGCTGGGATTACAGGCGTGAGCCACCACGCCCGGCACTGTGGTATGTGGTACTGGTTGCTGCTGGGCGTGAGTCTCCACACCCAGTATTGTATGTGGTTACCGGGGATCGAACCCAGGTCCTTGCGCTTGCAAGACAGGCGCCGGAACCACTGAGCTAAATCCCCAGCCCTAGGCTTAGTTTTTGATGAGCAAGTTTCTCACTTATTTCTCTATTTGTGCTTTCAACCCAAGAAAGGATCTCATTTCTGTACATCATCACCTGAGTCTGGTACCCTTTTTCTTTTATCTCTCTCTCTCTCTCTCTCTCTGGATCCAAACCATTGATGTTCATTGCACTGCTTCCATTTTGTCTTGTTTTAGATAAAGACGAATTTCTTTAAAGAGAAGGTGTCAGTAGATCTCCATCTAGGTGCTGAAATGCTCAAGGGTGATGGCAGAATCCATATACCAAAACAAAAAATATGACCCATTTGCCAAAACAGTCATCTAAATTTTGCTCCTTAATTAATCAACCTTTAACTTAGTCACTGGAACCCAGGGGCTTTGATCATTTGGCTCATCTGCTGTGAGTAGCTGACATAACAGGACAGTGGGGAGGACCACAGTCCCCACGAGGCTGGGCAGGGTCTGGTGGGCGCTTTCAGAGGCCTCACACCTTTACTGTGATCTGCCTGCCTGATTCTAGGTAGTCTGTATACCCTAGAAGCTGTACCAGCCATGAAGACACACGAGCACCACCTACCCACCCTCAGAATCAGAAGTAGGGCTCAAAGGTAGCACAATGTCCTTTCTTTCATGTTCAGCGAAATAAAACATGTCATCGGGACATCTAGATTCAAAAAGAAGGAAATGAACTCCATCTGTTGATGAGAAGCGGTACAGAGACTTCATGGCACCTTACGACTTGCCATGACACATCAGCAGGGGTGTTGGCAGACCTCCTGGTTGTTGACATTCTTGGGAATAACCATAGATGGTCTGTGTGTGTCCCAGAGCAGGTGAGAAGGTAGCACAGGCTTCATCTACTGAGAAAAAGGGTGAACGGGAAGTGAGAAAGTGGCAGAAAGAGTAGACAGGGCACTGGGGGGACAGATGAGCGGAACTCTGAACAGAAAGAGGTTGTTGTGTGGGATTTGTAGGAAATGAGAATGTCATGTTCGTCTCCTACATTCCTCCAGAGCGACCTCCAAGGCTACTTGGCCGGTGTCGAGGCAGCTAGCAGGAAATAACATCCCTCAGGAAGAGCAGCACTCTCACCCTGAGGTAGCGAGGACTTCGGGAATAGTGGACCGTGGGGTGCGCAAGAATTGGTCTGCAGTGGCATATCCTGGTGACAGGGCTGGGAGCCAAGCAGTCAGCCTCAGCACTCATAGAAGAAACTTGATCGAGGGTCCCATCTGGTCTTGACACTGCCCTCGAAGTTGGAGGACACCTGCATTTGCTACGGTTAGCCCTGCAGGGTGTGACTGTGACTACCAGATTTGGCAAAGAAAATATAGCACAACCAGTAAGATTAGAATGTCTTTAACAAAAGAAATAACTGTCTAGTATATATGTCATGCAACCCTAGGGGCGTATTTTTATAAAATGTTCATCATTCGCCTGACAGTCAGATGTAACTGAGGGCCCCGTGTGTTGCCTGCAGTATGGAATAAAAGCGCAGATAGGGCTGAGCACAGGTGATGCTCCTGGTGGTCATTCGGGGTAGGACTGGATTTAGAACTGCGTCCTTGGGTGTCCATTGCCTACTCCTTGCCTCCACTGGCCAACTTGGTTTTGTTTCTCTTGCTCTGCCCAGAGTCTTCCTTCAGTACTTCCATCTCTTCTTCATTCCCGCTCAGAGGCCCCAAATCAAGCCCTGGCCTTCCATTCATTTGTACCCTTCTCTGAGCCACTGAGCAACCTCAGATTCACTGTGGAATTAGCATGCCTCCTCCTTCTGCCACATCCTCAGTTTTTTTGTCTGCCAAAAGAGATGTGAATTGCTTGTCACTGAGCCACATGCTCCAGGGGCAGGAGCGCCCTACTAGGGAAAAAGCACACAGGAATGAAGGTGATGCTCATTAAGAAATATCAAATGAAATATTTAGAAGTGTTTGTATTTCATATCCTTTGGTTGACTCTAGAAACCCTCAGGCTGGTGGGAAGGCAGCTTCCTTTGTGAGCAGTGAATAAATACCAAAATGAAGTACTTAAAATTGGTTTGTAATACACCTCAGTGCAGAGCCAATAAATTAAGAAGCCCGGATCTGCTGTCAGGTCTCCAGAGGTGTGGCTCTGCCCTCGCCAGGAACCAAATTCACGGCTGCACTGCACCATGGCGGGAGTGAGCTTTCGCCTTCCCGAGCAGCACAGTCTGGATGGTTTTTCACGGCCAGTGCCTTCTGAAACCACAAACGGTTCTTAGCGCGCCTCGCTCAGTCGCGATCTTCATGGTCTTGTAGCTCTTCTCTTCTTCATTTGTTTTGAGAAATCCCAACTTTCAAGTAAGAACCGCAGGCAGCTCCGGGAACCAGGTAATCAGTGGGCACGCTGAGCCGGTGTGGGACAGGGCATTGCATGCCCAGCTCCTATTGCTGCTCACAAGTTATTGCTCCCGCATGCGCCACCCGAGATGTACCCAGTGGGCTTTGCATGCGCCACCCGAGATGTACCCAGTGGGCTTTGCATGCGCCACCCGAGATGTACCCAGTGGGCTTTGCATGCGCCACCCGAGATGTACCCAGTGGGCTTTGCATGCGCCACCCGAGATGTACCCAATGGGCTTTGCGTGGGCTGCGTGTTCCTGTAGCTGGCGGAAGTAGGAGTCTCATCTGAAAGCTGGAAAAAGCCAATTAAAAGGCAGATCCTGTCTTCCCATTTGGAGAGTGCTGACCGAAACAACAGAGCATAAGGAGGTAAATGTGAATTATTCTCAATGTTTTGCATAAATGCTGTAAATTTTAAAATCCATTTTGATACTGAGTGCATCATAATGTGCCCTGGAGATTTCTGTTTACAAACCATGAAAGATGTATCACACGTGCTGCCCACCTTTACGATTTCAGGGACCTCAGAGAGGGGAGAGCTGTCATTAAGGCGGGCCTGACGGCCAGGGCTTAAAGGGTCACCGAATTAAGTGACAGCATAATGAAGCGTCTGTCTTTATTTAGTGCACAAATTAGACACTTGGACATAGGAAATAGCAGTCAGACCCTGGTCACTCCTCACTAAGACATTTTAGACTCTCTCTCTCTCCTTTTTCTCTCTCTCTCCCCCCCATCTCTCCCACAATGCCATAGCCAGGTGGCTCCTGGTGATCCCCAGCGCTTTGCCTTAGGGTGGCCTCACCTCACAGAGGCTCCCACATGTGACTCTGGGGAACTGATACATCTGTCATTTGGAGGTTTCTGAGGGGCCCAGATCAAACCGGGCAGCATTCTGATGTCCATTAGCTCGAGTCCGCCTGGAGGGATGCTCCTGGGGCAGGGAGTTCAGCGCTGCCCGGAGCATGGGGATTCCGCCCAAACTGAGGGGTGGGGCACCCAGTGCTGGGGCTGCCCCCTTCCTCTTCCTCCTCCAGCATTCTTTTTCTCCTCCTTCTTTGTCACTATTTTCTAACTTAATTATTGTGGAAAATTATTCCAAATTTTTATTCTGTTTTACTCACAAGAAATGTTTCTAGGTAAAGCAGCCACTCAAGCTTAAATATCACACAGTTTCTTATATGAGAAACCTAGAGTAAAAATAAAGAGCCATTAAGACAGATGCGAGCAGGCCGGGGATTTAGCTCAGTGTTTCTGGCATCTGTCTGGCAAGCACAAGGTCCCGAGTTCAGTCCCCGTTACCACACATCACAGTGGCAGGTGTGGTGGTTCATGCCTGTAATCCCAGCACTCACTCAGGAGGCAGAGGCAGGAGGATTGCCTTGAGTTCGAGGGTAGCCTGCGCTACATAGTGAGTTCAGGGCCAGCCTGAACTTTAAAGTGAGACGCTGTCTCAAACACCTTTAAAAACCTAGATCGATGAGAGGTAGTGTGGACTTGGGTCATTTTCAAAGGTCTGGAGGCTGGAGAGAAGAAAGAAAGAGACCAGGCGTGAAAAAGGAAGTAAGATGTGAAACTCCACACAAGGAACGTGGACACCACGTGCCACACGCATGGACTAATAGGCTATGGAAGAAATCATTCTGGGAGGCTGGAGAGTTTGCACCCATCATGGACAGTGTAGTCACTAAGGAGGAGCGTGTTTCAAAATAAAAAATGAAGAGGTCCTTGGGACATTGCTCAGTGCGAGGCTCTGGGCTCCGTGTCCGACACAGCGGAGCTGCTTCTTTTCTTCACAAACAAGGATTTCTTTCTGAAAAAGTATCTTTATTATAACAACTACCATTCCAGTATCAATAAAATAAAACCAAATAACAGATGCACACAATAGTACCCAATGCCTGGTTAAACAAAAAGAAACTTGGGCTCAAACAATTCGCCCTGGATCTGTCACTCTGGTGGGGAAAGAGAGCACCGTGCTCCTGGCAGTGGACTTGGGCTCCGAGGCTCTGAAATGTTTCCCCAGCGTCGTGAGCCGTTTGCCTCTTTCCATATTATCTAACTTATCTTCATTAGCAAACCCAGGGAGGCCTCCAGCAGTACAAAAACGTGACATGGGACGAACAAGCATCGATTCCCCAGTCTTGGGTGCAGATTTGGATTGGAGGTCTCTAATTTTTTTTTAGTCCAGCTGACCAAATTTTAAAGCACGTAGTCTTCAGAGCGTTTTTTCATTACTATGGTTATTAAGATCTTCTCCCCAGACGGATGTGTTTCTCAGCCTGATACTTCAGTCTGAATCGACTAGTCGCAGGCTCTACCTTTTAAAAATGATGTTTTGCTTAGAGATCTGTTTAGGCTTCAACAAAACAAATAAAGCCAAAGCCTATTAAGGAATATAGTGTTTTAGGGACAAAGAAAACAACCAAGATTAGAGGAGAGTTAACTGCTCCCGGGGGAGAGCCCTAGTGGTTAAACTGCTCCATCGGCAGGACAGAAATTGTCTTAATGGTGTTGTGAACATCTTTTTCTTGCAAAAATAATACCACGCCGAGGCTCGTGAAACACAAAGGCTGCGCCCTGGCCGGCTGTCCGAGGCTGACTTCCAGGGCTGGCCTCTGCTGAAGCCCCAGGGTGAGGACCTGGAAGCTGCAGTGCGACTTCATACTGGATCAAGTATTTTCCATGCTAAACCGAGCCCTACTGTGCAGAACAATGAAGATTATTCAGGATCTGGAGACACATCTACTTTCTAATGCCGAGTTCTTGGGCAAAATCCACCTCCTAAAGCTTATTCAACAGCAGTTGGAAAGAAAACACAAGGAAACAAAACCGAAGTCTCGTATTTACACAAGTGGGAGCCTGTGCCTACGGGGCTGTCTCCGCTTTCTCTTCAGATAGAAAGCACAGCATTCCTTTCTGCTCTTATTTTCCAGACCTCGGTATAAAAATGAACTCCCCGAAATACCGCAGGGCGGGAGGCGTGGTGCTCACACGCTACAATCTGCGGCAGGCTCGCCTGGTCTGTAAATTTAAAAGCAAGACTGCAGCCACCATCCCGCTGGGATCACCGTGAAGAAACTGCAGGATTGTCACAGCAGCGCACGCCACCCCGCACCGCACCCTTTACAGAACAGACAGACAGGAGGCAGGCGGGGCCCTGGCAGGACTCCATGCCTTGCGGCCTTGGTCTGACTGACCGTGTCCTGCCTGCAGCACCTAGGACCGCAGCAGGATGAGAGCCACGCTGGGGGCAGAAGTTCTTCGGTAAAACTCGTAATTATTTATGTACGAGAAAGGAAAGCCTGGTCTATTAAATTGATTAGAATGTGGTCTGGAAAGGAATATTTTTGATCAGTGGAAGCAGAAGTCTTCGGTAAAGGCGGAGAGAAGCCGCGGGTTGGGGGAGGCCGAGGGCCTGGAGACAGAGCGGCATTGTTTGCCGGAACCCGCTGAGCCTTTTATGCGAACTGCACCGACCAGGGCCCCTCTTGGATTTCTGCAAGAATACAGTTTCAGATCATCTGCATTCAGGGCCAGAGTCATGGCCCTGGAACCGATAATTGCCTCTGACAGGATTTAATTACCTTCTCTAGGACCTTTTCTCTGTTTGATTGGAGACCACCCCCTGCCTCCGATCAAATCAGACAGTAATAACACGCCGGACACGGCAGCCAATCGCGAGCCGGGGCTGCGCGGTGACCTTGCCGGGCCGCGCTGATTGGCTGCGTCTGCGGACGGCGGCCGCGCTCCTGCTCCGGGCCCCGCTGCGCGCCGCCCCCCGGACGCTGCGAGCCTGGGCGGCCGCGCACCCACCTTCGGGAGCGCGGGGCCGGCGGACGGCTCCGGACGCGCCTCGCTGCGGGCCTGGGCCTGGGCCTGGGCCTGGGCCGGGGTGGGTAGAAAGCCGCGGCCGGCGCCGGTTACTATTAGTCTGACTTCGCGGGCGCTGTTTTATTTATGACCGTTTGAGGGCGGATGTAAACCTCCCCGTAATCTCAGCGAAGAATGAGACATTCATTAAAGGCCCAATCTTTATGTACACACAATTCTGAGGGAGTTGATAGCGATGCATTATTCAAAAGCAGAGTTTAACTGAGACATGAAACTTGGTTAACCTCCATTTCCTTTGAAACGGTGCTTTCCTGAGAAAGCAGCACCGCTGTACCAGTGAGCTCAACGTGCACAAGTCGGCGGCGAAGTGGTGACGAACAGATTTGGAGGAGTGCGATGTTTCACCAGATCCGTGCTAATCTGGAATTTCGTGTATCCATTACATTTGTCTATAAATCTTTTTTGTAGGGTTTGTCTGACTCACCTACCTCTCTACAAAGGTAGCAGCAAATATGACACATTGTAGGACTTTTCAGAGCTATTTGAAATGACCCACAGGAATGTACTTTGAAAAAAATAGCTTGTTTGTGGAACTCCAACATTAAAAGCAGGCGCTTAGGATGAGGTGTATCTAAGCCTCAAGAGGTGCTTCCGAGTCTGACTCTGGCCTGGCTATCGACAAGCTGTCCGTTGCGTGTCGGGTCGCTCTGTCTTCGTGGGGATTGGTTTTCTCAGCTATAAAAGGGCATTAGTATGAGGTTACCAAAAGAGTGAAAGGTGGGTCAACTGCAGGGGTCATGAGCAGAGACTGGAGTCGCCGCTTCTCCCGAACACTCCTCGGGGTGGGGAGTCTCTGCGTCTGTCCATCAGCCACTTCATTCATACTCTCTCTCCACTCCTAAGTTTTCTTCTTCTTTTTTCTTCAGTCTTGGAGACTGAGTCCAGGATCTTCACACTGAACTACATTCCCAGCCCTTTAATTTTAATTTTGAAGCAGGTCTCACTAAATTGCCCAGGTTGACCTTGCAAGTGTGATCCTCCTGCCTCAGCCTCCCCAGAGTGCTGGGCTCACAGGCAGGCACCAGCAGCCCCTTTCTTTCTGCCTCTGCTATTTGCCCCTTGGAACCAACAAACTGCACTTGGGGATAAGTGTTGGTCTTTTACTGCACTTGTTTGAAAGAGGCGCCTCCAAGCGGCCTGCGACAAATACTAATTTTTACAGACTGAAAAATAAACAAACCTCACCGCGTGAGATTCTCCTCTATTTGAATTATTGATCACTTTTGGCTCCTGTCCCCAAGTCTAGGGTATGCAGAACTCTGACCACAAGGACAGCTATTTTGCCAGTATTAGCATGAGCAAAGCGTTCGAGCCCGTGTCTCCACACGCAGGCGGCCTTTGTGTCGCAGAGCAGGTAGTCCACAACGCTATGTGTCGATGGAGGATGCTACGCCTCCAGCGACGGTTTACCCCCAGTTGTGAAGGCAAAGACAGAACGTCCCTCTCTGCTCACAGCTTCAGCCAGCTCAGCCTGCAGCAGCCTCAGCAGAGAGGCAGGAAAGAAGCCGCTGTCAGGCCCGCTTTCCTTCCTTCGGCAGCAAGGCCAGTGAATAATTAATACCCGTCTGACTCCACCTAATTAAGTCCATGTTCACTAGTTCTGTTCATTTGAACCTTTGCTTTAGAGAAAATAGCTTTGCTTATCTTCACAGTGTATGTTTCTTAAATGGACACTTCTGGAATTAAAGAGACTGTCTTGGTTTTGAAAGGCTTTTGTGCATGTGCATGCATGCACATGTGTGTATGTGTATATATGTGCATGTGTGTGCTGATTATTAGGAATCTGTGGCAAAGCCTTGCTATTTTTTCTAAAAAGGAGAAAGAATATTAACCAGTTACACACTGAATGCTGGTCACATCTTGGGAACCGGTCAGCACAATCCTGCATCATCCAAGCTACACAACAGAGCAGCTCCAACTGCAATTTCAATCACTCGTTGACCCAGGCTCGGAAATCAATTCACAGTCAAATGTGACACTCAGTCATTCAAACCATTGCGTCGTCAATATTTCATCATCAACAGCCTCGTTAGGACTTCCTTCAACATGAAAGATATTCAGTTCTGTTACTGGGCTGGGCAGATCTTTTCAGTTCTGTGTGACCCTGCCTATCTCTCCCTATCATCAAAGCCACGCTGGAAAGTTAAACACCGTCCTGCCAAGCCTCGTAGGAAGAATTATACTCTCGACTCCTGATCTTCTCCTTAATTTGTATTGATTGCCACCTTCTCTTGTGTCCTCTTGGTTTGGTGATTTAAATTTCAGTACAGATCATCCACCACGTGAGCGGTGGCAGAAGACAGTACTGCAGATGCGGGAAGGGAGGGAGAGGTCAGGGGACCCCTGTCCGATTAGTCTGTCTAGAATCTGAGCTGAGATGATAGAACCTTGGTGTCTACTGTCCTTAAAGTTGAAGTTGCAATGTGATTTTCCAAAAAAGATTTCTCTAGCACTGTTTTCTCCAAGTCTAAAAGACCAAGATAGAGAATTATAGACCAAATCTAGATAGAAAACTGGCAAGTGAGTAGTTTGGAATCCGCTTGTGTCTGTAAGATCGAAATTCCCAGGTTGGAATTGGTTTTATTTTTCACTTCCTCCCCCGATCAAGTCATTTTGCTGCCCAAATTGAGGCTTCTTTTCCTGAACCCCAAATCCACAAAGATACCAGTCCTGTTTTACAGCTTGAACTTTCACGTTATCTAGATAAAATACCCAAAGACTATATGGTTTCGTCACATGGTTGTTGTTGGGATAATAATAATATCGGGGTTTGCCTGTGTGTTTGAGAAGGGGTGTTTGTAAGAAGAATATATCTGATGAGGTGCACTGTTGATGTACTTTCAGATCCATATTTTAAGGACTCGCACACAAAAGGCTTGGAAATGCTTCCAAAATGAGAAACTCTAGTCAAGTGATTACTCAGCTGGCAAAATGGAAATTTCAAGTTGCACAGACAGCTAATTGTGGGCTGCCTCTGGAATGACAGGTCTGTAATTTTTAGTTTTGTGCACATTGAAAGCCAGTCACCTTGACACTCTGCGGTCCATTATCTGCCGGCCACGAACCATGTGATGGTGCTGAAGGGGTGACAGGCTGTCTGCACTGTGGCAATGAAATAGTCCATGTTTTATTTGGAGAAAGCTGTCCTAGGAGAGAAAGGAAAGCCAGGTGCCGCCCCTCCCCAGGACTGGCAGCGACACGGGAACACCTTTAGTTCCAGAGAATGGAGCCCTTTGTTCTGGCATGATAGCAGCCGTCAGTTCCTCGGGGTGCTCAGTGCCAGCACCCTTTAATGGGTCACGTCCTGGCTCCTTGATATAAATTTGCCTCTTGATGTCAGAAGCTTGCCCTATTAAATTATATTATGTTTGAAGAACTTAAACCCTGGCTAGTGCGTGTGTTTCCAGGGAAGGTTAGCGTGCTCGTGCTTTGGATTTTCTTCTTTTTTAAAAATCGAGTGCTGTTGTTTCAATTATTTCAAGTCCTCCTGAGGTAGAGGAATATTATTAACATAACGGACAGGAGAAGGCGCTGTCATTTCTGCTGTCTGCTGGCTGTTAACTTCGGATAACATCCGATTTCTGAGTCTCCCATCTCTGGAAGAAAGAAGCTGAACCAGAAGTTTCATTGTCTTCTATCCCTTCATGTTTGTATTGCTATGTAAGCATTAAAAATACGATCGTAAAATGTTCTCATCTGTGAGTAACGCTGGAGTTCATTTGTCAAGCAGGGAAGTGAAGACGTATTTGGGAACAAGTGAGATCCCAACCCACTATGGCATGGACAGAAAGATGGTCAGCTGGCAACTTGGCGGCCTGCTCTTTCTGCCCTTTGGGTAGGGCTATCGTCCTTACACATCATGTGATGGTTATAAAAATGGCTGTAAGAACAGCGCATAGAAAATTAGTAAAATCTGCCATCTCAAAGTCCAAAGATGTCTACACACTCTGAGATCATTTCTTTCCTGATATATTTTTAAATGCATTTAGTTACAGTATTTACCAAATGTCTCATCGCCTTGCTTAAAATATCAGTGATTAAGTGTCCCTCAGGGCCCGCCCTTGCTCACCTCTTCAGCCCTTCCTCCATCTCCGTTATGGGTCCAGCCCTCCTGGTTTCTATTGTTTGGTCACAAACCAGTCTGTCTCCCTCTGGCGTATCCTCTTACACATCTGCTTGTCTTTTCATGAACATCTGCTCCACTCGTACCTACCCTTCAGGCCAGGCTTAGGTGGATTCCACTGGCTTCTCCGTCCGTAGCTTGAGCAGCAGTTCTTCAGGGTCGTTCCCTGGGCCACTTCAATCTGAGTTATCGACGCAAGTTCATTTCTCACCAGAGACCACAGGTTGGATGTGGTCTGGCTCTACCACAGGAGAACATCTTGAGGGGGAGGCGAGGCCAGGAGACCGGCCAGCCCCAGGGCGCACAGTGGAAGAAAACAGAAAGAAGGCGGGCGGCTCCTCCCCACCTGCCTCACTGTGTGGCTCTGGTGTTTGTTGTGTGTTGAGCCCTCCGTATTGAACGTGGGTTCAGTTGATTTCTCTGGTGTTTTTTTTTTTATCTCAACAGGCACTGACATGTCAGTTCATTTCCTTAAGTTCTGGAGAAGGGGACGCATTGAGAAAATGTGCTAAGAGATGCGGAAAGGAAAGTGTTGAAGGTCAGTCCCTCTGGAAGTCCCAGCTCAGTCTGCTTAGAGACCACTCTGAAAGAGTTAGGCACAGGGACCCTTGGGAGAAACTGTTTTTATCCAGCAAAAGTACTCAGGTGAAGAAGCCGGAGCCTGGTTCTCAGGGTGGGTGAATCCTGCTGATCAAGGGAGACAGTCTGGTGAAACTTGACTGCCTCGCTTGCTTCAGAGCCAGTCCTAGTGCTCGGGAGACTTCCGACCAATGAAAGCTCCAGGACCGTCGCCGTAGGCTGAAATCAAAATATTGTTTCTTACCCAAGAGACACTTGGCTTTCATTTGCTGGCTTTTAGCTATTTCGAAGACATCTGCCATTTTCCACCTGTGGTGACACGGGCCCCTCGAGTAGTGCCACGGAGATGCTGAAGTAGGAACATGGCAAATTTGAGCTCAGCCAAGGCGGCTTCGCGACACTCTGCCCCAGACAACATTAAAAGAAGAGACGAGACAGGGACACGTGTAGTTCAGAGGTAGAGAGCCCTTGCCTGCCGCGAGTGAACCTCAAGGCTCAATCCCCAGGACTGCAAAAATAGCAACAAAAACTAGAAAAACAAAGGCATTCACCCAGTTTGCTCTGTAATATAACGTTTCATACAAACTTTGCTGTTACCTGCAGGTCCGGTGGGGCAATGCTGGGGTCTCCTCCTGTCTGCTGCCCGGTCTCGACCCCAGCCCTCTCCCCTGTCCCTCTCATTTCTTGCAATTAAGGAACAGGTCCTATCAGTTTTAACAGTGTTTTCTCAGGTTCACATTTTGGTGTAAATTATTTATTCTCCTAATTTAATGGCAAACAGTTACCCAGGTGAGCTTCAGGCAATAATTTCACACATATATTGGTTATAGGTTAATTATTCAGATACCACAAGTGGCCTTGTAATAATGAACTCTCCTGGGTACACCCCATAAAATACATTCCTCAGCCTTAACAAACAAAGAGGCTTCCTGTTTTGAAGTTTCTCATTCAGAGGGTGAGGGAACCTTCCGAGTGGTCTGTGGTTTCAGGAAGGAGCAGAGAAATATCTGTATCAAATAAAAGACACAGGAGATCACAACGAGGAAGAAAAAGCCAGCGTGTGTGAAAAAGCCTTCGTAAGAGAGTTCTGAAAATGAGTGACCGCTCAAGTTGAAGGAGGGTGAGATTGACAGGTTCCATACCACTTTTCGGGGCGGGGTTTATTTGTTAAGGTCCCTTCAGTTCCTCCAGGTGCGATCTACAGGGCTGTTTGCAGCGCACCATTTCAACTCCGACCATTCATTCATTCACCCATCAGTGAGAAGCAGAAAAAGTGCCGAGCGGTGCTGAGAGGACAGACGGACAGACGTTCCCAGCCCCGGAGAGTCAGCGCTGCGGGAGCTCCCTGTCCTGCACGGCCCAGGCTGGGGTTCAGTCACTTCCAAGTCAGACACAAATAAAGAGCACGATGAAAGGCAGGAGACAGGGACGAAGGTCTTCTTGAGAAGGAAGAGACCAAGAGGTGGAGAAAGGGCTGGAGCGAAGGGGGAAATACAAAGAACAGGGGTACGTGGTGTGCGCGTGCACCATCTCCCCATGATGAGTGCGAGCTGTGCGCAACAGACAGGGCCTGGGACGAAGAGAAGTTCAGTGAAAAAGAAGCAAAATCAGGCACAGACAGCGAGACCAGTTAGGAGCAGAGCAGCTCATGCTCTGTGCACACTGCAGAATAAAACTGTCTGCCGTAAAGGGTTAGGCCAAAGCTGTTTAAAAAAAATGTCCATTTTCCGAAAAACCTGAGGTTTACTATGAGCGTGCAAACCAGGAAGTCTGATGTCTCCTTTCAGTGGCGCCAGGCAGCCGCAGGGCTCCTTGGGAACAGAGGGGCATCTTGGGTATTGCTCATGCCTTCCAATGTCTCACCTGGAGTGCTGTGTTCCCAATGCAAGGAGCTGAGACCTGCTGCCGTCCCAAGTGACAAGGGTCATGGCAAAGATAGTCACAAGGTGTAGAGGATACAAAGGGGAACCTCACTGGTTGGAGTTTGTGGGGTTTATGTTGATACTTCTTAAAAACCTGATACCAGGAGGGAAATAACACAAGTCACAGTTACCTGCAAAATTATGACAAAGAAGCCGTCAACTCCTGAGAGAGTCTGCACACATGTGTCAGAGAGAACACAGGTTCTGCTCCTGAAGGCCCAAATGCCCACATCCCAGGTGTCCACACCTCCCGCGGCCCTGTTCCTCCTGCGCAGTGGTCGGGAGTGTTCCATGCCTTTATCTTTGGTGGGCTCTTCCATCAACAGCCAGCAGTTCACCTGGGTCTCTGGACCAGATGGCATCTATATGAAGTGCACAATTCCCAACAGCACATACCAGCATAAGCAAGTTCCCACAGAAGCAACTAATGTTGGCACTATACTTTATTTTCCTGTCCTTTAGAGTGGCACCAAAGTTTTATTACCTGTTCCTTTAAATATCTTATAATTGGTGGTGGCATTACATGAAGGTTTCAGCATTTACATAATTTTAGAGCTGGACTGAGTATTGTTGTTTGATGAACAACTACTGAGCTTGGCGTTTGGTTCCTGCTGCACCTTTTCAATGGTCTAATGCTCGATTTAAGCAGCATGGGTAGAAAAGGAGCCTCCATATCTTCCACTCTTTACTTTGTTATTATGAGCTCAGCATAGAGGGAGTGATGATATTTCCATGTAAGTGATCTACTAACAAAGTAAGACAATAAGAGAAAAAGGTTAAGTATAAATGTATACACTTTTCTTGAAATTCAATAAACTAATTTTCATTTGAATAAAAAAATCTTTTAATATGATTTTTCCCGAGGGGCTCCTCTGCGTAATTTAGAAAACTTAATTACCCTTGAGGATGCAGACCATCCAGGAGACTGGACCACTAAAAAGCAAATGAATTGACTTTGAGTTTGGGGTTCATCTAGAAAGGAGCGTGGAAATTGACACGCTTTCTAGGATGTATCAGAACAGTGAAGTCCCAAGGCAAATTCAGTCCTAAGAAGGGAGAGGGAACCCCACAGAGAATCACCGTACTGAGGAGAAGTCTCCCAGCCATCCCGGTAGAGGAGCCACTTCCCGGGCAGGAAGCGCTCCGTGAACGAGCCTGAGAGACTGAAACCAGGGACCCAGGCCTGTGGGCAGCCTCAGGCTCCTGCGGGATGTTCCTGCCGGAGCCCCGGTGGATCCACGTGGTGAAAACCAGACCAGGCTGCCTCAGGTTTCCCCCAGGGAGATGGGAAAGGACTGTTTTAAAAATGCAGAACCTTGGCCTTTTCTCAGCCAGGGCTGCCCAGATCCACTGGTACTAGATCTGCCGTTGTATCAGATGCCAGGGCTAGACAGCTGGGGTCTAGGAGGTACTGAAAGGCCACGACTTAGTCCCAGGGTGGTTACTGGGAGTGGTGACGTGCAGGCAACATTGTAGGACATAGACCCGTCACCCCGGCTCTCTGGTGGTGACGTCGGTCGAGGCGGCTGGGTCGGAGGAGGAAGTGAGCACTGGAGCTCTCTTTGCTTTCCACTCAGTTTTGCTCTGAATCTAAAACTGCTCTAAAACCAGGTGATTCCTTTGCGGGAGTAAATGACGTGTCCAAGGTCACTCAGCCAGAGCAAATACTTAAAAATAGAGTCCCTTCTGTCCGCCACCATTTTCCCCATTACCCCAAGCCCTGATTCATCTGTCCATTTCTGTTTGTGCCCTTTCCTTTGTATCGTCTGAGCGACTCTACCCTGAGTGAAGCCTGGGCTCCCCGACGTCCTGTATCCTCTAGTTATGTCTCGATCGATGCAGCATTCCTTATTCACATCGAGAGAGCAGAGATTAGACTTATCTGGGCATCAGGATCTCCCGGGTGCTCCTGGAAACGGTTCAGGTAACGTCTCAGGTGTTCAAGTCTATCTTTTCTCTTTCTGGAGTCCCTGACATTTCTTCTCAGGTCTGCGTGGTCTTCAGAAGCTGTAAATAGATCGTTTCCATGCCAAGACTTGTTCAGTGTCATAAATTCTAATTCCTTGATTATCTGTTTAAGCATAATGTGTATTTCATTAGTATTACTTATTTCTCCCCAGAGAAAACTACAGACATCTTGCATCTGTTTCTCATAGTTGGATATAAATAACGAAGATAAACTGTGCCTGTGAAAAGATAGCATTTTTCAAAATATTTTGGACTACCACATTGTCATTTCAAACTGATGCAGAAGTTAGCATTCTATCTTTTATAATCTCATTTATAGTGGAGTGCCGAGAAAGCAATATTACAAATGAATGTTCTTTCCACCTTCTAATTTCGACCATCTACCCTCCCTCAGGAAGTGCGTGTAAACGTCTGGTGGTCTGGACAGCTCACTGACTCTTCAGAGTTTGTCCACTGGGATTTGAAGGTAACCTAACTCTACCAGAAAGCAGGGGCGTCCTTAGGTTGAAACCCCAGGAGCTGAGTGAAATAAAAATTGTATCACTTGTCCTTCGCCACTTAAACATGAAAGAAACCTGAGATCCAACTCATATTTTCATGTTTAAATGCATGAAATAAAAACATTTTAAACATAATTATAGTGGAGAAACAGGATCTGTGTAATTTCAATGTATGTTTTAAAATTATACTTTGTACGAATATCAAGGAAGTATGGAAGGAAATGAAAAATAAAGAAAAGAGATTTGATTCTGTTTTAATTCACTTCAGAAACTTAGTTTGGTCATAAAGGATAAGACTTTGAAACCCCGTAAAAGGGAAAGGATGAGTGGAAAATGTCTGATTGGTTGGTGGATAGTTTCTGGGACTCAAAAAATTTTAAGAAAATCGTGGACTGTCTTGAAAGAGAGGGTAAAAGGAGTTCATAGGTTTTGGTATTGTTAAGATGATCTTGAACGAGGTGTGCCATCTAAGGTAACAGCCAGTCTGGTCAGTCAATAAAATTCTTCCTTGGAGAAATGACAGTTTTTCCACAAGACCTGAAGGCTAACAAGATGGATGAGAAGTGAGTGAACAGCATATAGGCAGAAGGGACAGCTCATGGCCCCTGGGCTCCAACACGTCTTGAGGAAAGTAAAAGTCAAGGTGTCTGCCATACAAAATATGGAATAGAAAGCTAGCACAAGATTTCATTAAGAATATGTACAGAAAGCACCTGAATAAGGCTTTGAAGGATTTTATAAGGGATTTGAATTATTCTGTCAAAGTCATGAAGGGGCTTCCAGCGATGAGAATGTTATGTATATACACATATATGCATATATTTCTTTGTGTCTGAGTGATGGATGAAGTGGAACAGTGGCTCTCAACCGAAGCTGATCCTGCCGTCTTAAGCAGGGTGGGGAGGAGACAGCTGGACTCATCTAGTGAGAACAGGTGTGGACGCGACCCTGCTGCGGGTCCAGAGTGCTCTCATCCCACAGACAACGTCCTGCCTGAAATGTCCAGAAATCTCTTATTCAACGAAGAAACCTAAAATGCAGGCAGGTGGGCGGAATGACTACTGCCCTAGTCTAGACAAAAAGAAACGACACTCCAATTTTTCATAGTGACAAGAACAGAAGTAGGCAGCTCAAACATAAGTTAGAGAGAAACTAATGGAAGTGGACTTCTATTTCTAATAGTGGCAGATTATATCATTCAAACTACTCTGGCAGACTACTGATAAATGGCAAGTAATTTTTAAAAAAATCTTAAAGATAACCAAAGAGGACGGAAAAGTATAAAAGAATAAAGGTGTGCTATGTTCATGTACCAACTTCTTATGATGAATATGACCAGTATGTACTAGAAACGTGGGATAAAAATTAAAATTAAAAATAATAAAAGGCTTAAAAAATACATGAGCCATCAATAGACTAACATCCAAAAACCAAAAAGATGGAAATTCAGAGACACAAGCCACCTGAAGTTTCTTTGCTCTATAGATGCCCATCCAGGAGAGGGAGCCAGAGGTTGAGCTGTGCCCTAACTTCCTCAAGATTAGGTGATAAAAATCAAAGTCCATGGCTTAGAAGGAATGCAGAGCCATCTCAGAGCCAGCGTGCTGCATCAAAAATATGGGTGAACTGGAGGCCGACCAACCCTTACCCAAAAGACTTTAGGGTCTAATCACCAGGGTGACCCAGGGGAATTTCAAGTATGTAAATTGGGTCAAGATGACCTTTAATTGGTACTACATAAATGCCTGCCTGAACATAGAAAAACCCCTCGAGGAAGAAATTACTCTCTACAAACTGTTCTATATATTTTTTTCAAACCAAATCTAATAACACGTATGAGAAGAAAAGATACAGGTAGATGTGTGTATGATCAGCAGATAGAAAAGTCAATAGAAACAGACCAGCCAGCACTGCAAGTCTTAGAACTTCCAATCATGGGCCATAAAATGACTATTTTCATGAAGATAAAAGTCAACCCTAATGAATTTGGGCAGGCAATCAGACTCTTAACATGTAACAAAATAGATACAGGAGAAAAAAACTAAATAAAAATTCATAATGGAAAAGTACCAACATCAAGAGTAAGACTTCCATGGGTGATGGAGTTGGAGAGATAATGGATGAGAAGAAAGTATTTAGAATAAAGCAGGAAAATACAGAGACAGAAAATGCAAAAGAAGCATATATATATATATATATATATATATATATATGCACATATATTATATATGTGCATATATATTATTTTATATATATATATATATATATATATATAAAAGAATAGACAGGAAGAGGTGGAATGCACCTGGAATGGCAATCTCGGGGAACAGAAAAGCAACCATAAATCTGAGCAACATTTCAACAGAAAATGACTTATTCTTTTCAAATCTGCTGAAAAGTCTCAATTCATAGATTTAAAAACCTCAATGAACTCTGGGAAGATAAGTAAAATATTTCACAAGTAGACTCATAACCAAAGGCCAAATTAAAATCTAAGTTGGAGGAGGGGCTGCCACTCAACAGGATGCAGAAAAGCTGGGGAAAGAATGGGAACAATCTAATTCTTCAGGCAGAGCACAGGTCAAAACATGAATATATAACAGATATTTTCAACTAAAAGTGTGCTCAAAATGAAATCATCTCCTAAGTTTTTCCGAACAGCCACACATTCTTAACACATTATTATAATTGCTTTCTATAAACATTTTGAAAGTAAAAGTAGTGTCCTTTGCTTGTTATCTATTGAAGAATATCAACTGACACATTTCTGTAGAAATGCCTGGAGGAATGTTGCAGGAATTCTGTTGAATTTGTGAACATAGTATGTCCCTCCGTTTATTTAGGAAATGTTTACTTACTTCATTTTAGCTCTAAACACTTGAAAATATCTTTATTAAGCAAGCCTGAATCTCTGCACTTGAGAGATGGAGATAGGAGAATCACTGTGAGTCTGTGGCAGGCCAGGGCTACCCAGCGCAAGTCCAGCCTGAAGTACATGGTGAGATCCTCTCTCAAAGACAACTTTATTAAATTGATTGTTAATTTACACATATTATGCCATAAGTAAGTTTTCCTTCTCATGTGTTAGGACAAGGATATGCCTTTATTTTTGTAAACACTATTAGTTTACATCTGAGATCTTCCAAAATTGTTTGTCTTGTACAATTTTTTGGTTGATATCTTTTTTAAGCAAATAATCTTGCCATGTGCATTCAGAGGAAGATTTATTCTTTTTCTTTATTTCTACAGCCTCCAGTATTATTTTGAATACAAGAGTTTAAAAGACTTACATACTTTTAAAGTTTTTAAGGCAGAAAGCATCTTGTCTAGAGCCAGCTGTAATTTTTTCATAGATGTTCTGTATCATATTGTTTTCTTTTATTCTTTCATTTGATGAGAGTTTTTATCATGAATGAATAAGAAATTTTGTTAAACATGTTTGTCTCTCCTTATGAAATGAGAACATATTTTCATTTATTTACCTGTATGTTGTAGTATATTATTTTTCAAATGTTGAATCAATTTGCATTTCTGGAGAAATTGCTACTTACCAATGATTCTTTCATATTTTACTACTTTCTTGAAAATATGAAGAAAACATTTTTAAATTTAGAAAACTTGATCATGGACAAAATGACAAACACAAAATAACTATTTCAGTTTTTACTTTCCCTTCACATAAAATACACAGAGAAAAAAATCTTTGGATTTAAATTGTTCATTGGTAAATTTTGTCTAATATTTAAGGGATAAATAATATCAATCAACACAAAATCCTTTAAAAAATGGAAAAAGGAGGACTATTTAGGAAATGAATCCTAAATTCATTTATGGATCAACAATAATCCTGATACTCAGATTGAAGAATCTATGATAATCTCAATACCACAATTCAAAAAGAAAAATGAAAGTGAAGAAAGGAAGAGAGGAATGAAGGAATAAAAGTAGGAAGGAAGGAAGGAAAAAAAAACGAGGAAAAAGACCCTAGAGCAAAATTTTCCATGAAAAACATGCAGCAACCGGTATGCAGAAATAATAAAAAACCCAACAAATATTATCTCACACAATATACAAAACTTAATTTGAGCAGTATTATAGGCATACATATAAAACTATAAAGCTTTTGAAAGAAAATGTAAGAGATTATTTTTGTGATACAAAAACAGACTAAGATGGAGATCATGACAGCACACGTCTGTAATCACAGCACTTTGGGAAGCTGAGATAGGATCACAAGTTCAAGTTCAGATGGACAACTTGGCGCTCTTACAATGTAAGGTATGCACATACCCAGCTCAGTAGTTCTACTACTACTTAGCTATCCAAGAGAAATTTTAAAAATATGACTACAAAAATAAATGCATTAGAAATACTCATAAAACCTTCACAATACACAAAAGTAAAATACAACCCAAATCCATAATTTGCAGAAATCTTTATCTACACATGCTATACAAAAAAAATCAGTTACTCATATACTCAATATTGTGAGTGTCATATATATACTGAACTATACAAAATGCACATAAAGATACTGATAACGTTCTTTAAAGAGATAGGAAAAAGCAACCCTAAAATTCATATGGAAACACAAAAGATCTAGACTAACCAAGGCAAAAAGTGCAAAAGGGCACCTCAGTATCCAAATATCCCGAAGGCATGTCAATGCCCAATTTCAAAATATACTATAAAACCACATAACAAAAATGGCATGGTACTGGCACAAAGATACGGATACACAAAGGACAGAGGGGAGAACATGGAAACAACTCATTCTGCTGCGGCCCTCTGATTCTTGACAGAGGGTTGAGAGCACGTGTTGGAGAGAAGTTGTCACATTAACAAATGAGGCTGGGGGGACCATATCCACGTGGAGAATCTTGCAAGTCCATCCTTATCTTTCACTGTGACCAAAAATCAATTAAACATGGATCAAAGACCTAGGAAGAGGATTGTTGCTTTGAAATTCCTAGAGGAATCCTAGGAGAAACAATCTGAGGCAGTGGCACACGTGAAGATGTTCTGAGTAGGACTACATTCCCACAGGAAGAAGCAGCAGAAGTTGACACATGGCTTACACCAAACTGAAAAGTTTCTGGGCAGCAAAGGAAATGATCCCTGTCAACGGAAGACACTCCTAGAGAGTGAGAAAACCTTTGTTATCTACTCTTCCAGCAGATAATTAACACCCAGAATGAATTAAGATCTCAGCAAACAACACCAGAAAAAGGAATAGCCCAATCCCCAAATAGAAAAATGAGCTAAGTAAACACTCTTTAGAAGAAAAGCTACTAATTGCCAATAAGTAGGTGAGAAAATGTTTTCCATCTTTAGCTGTCAGGGAAAGGCAAATCAAAACTACTTAGATGCCTTCTCAACCTAGTCAGAATGACTGTGATAAAAAAATACATTAAAAAACAGTAAATGCTGACAAGGATTGAGAGAAAGGAACCCTCTTCGCTAACATGGAAATCAATGTGAAGCTTCTCCAAAAGGCTAAAAAGAGCCATCATTCGATCCAGCTACACCTTCCTTGGTGTTGTCCCCAAGAATTAAAGTTAGACACCACAGAGATGTCTACGTGCCCAAGTTTGGTGCAGTGGAGCTCAAAATAGTCTGTGTGCCTACCAGCAGCTGACCGGTAAGAAAATGTGCATGTGTACACAACGGAACACGACGTAGCCATACAGGAGGAAGAACGTGAGGTATTTTCAAGAGAATGGACGGAACTAGAGATTATTATGGCACCTGGGAAAAGCCAGACTCAGAATGAAATGTCGCAGGCTTCATTCTCCTGTGAGAAATGGACTTGGGCAAGAGGACATGAAAGCAGAAGAGAGCTTACTAGAGAAGAGGAAGGTGGTTGGGGAGAGAGGAGCTAAGGGGAAGAGGGTGGTGACGAGGAAATGCCCAGCTACCTCACATGCACATACGAATACGCCAAAATACGCCAACAGAAACTGGGGGTTTGAAGGCAAGGAACTGATTATCCAGGTAAGAGAGAAGCGAAAATCTAAGAGGCAATGAGGAGATCAGCCAGAGTTAGCCAAAGCCAGAAATGTCCCTCCCACCATGACAGAAAATCTTCTACCCCTTTATGTCTGGGGAGGACCAGGAGCTGTCTCTTTCGGTCATCAGACCCACGAAAGTGCCCTGCAGCCCCAGGACTTCTGCTCACACACTCAGGCTTAGAGCTGAAGGCACAGTTCAATGTACGGTCCCCACCCCTGGCTAACGACAGGCTGCCCACTGGCCGAGGCCGCTGATACAGGAACCCGAGACCCTCAGGTTGCAGATGACTTAAAAACTCTTGGAATCTAGGAAGGACTCCTTCAGAGCAAAGCAGATATTAGGACAAACACAAGACTAGGCCTGACTCCAGGCCGTGCTGCAGCTCCACTAACTTGCTGCCTTTCTTCAGACCTCCAGCTTCACACCTGTCCTCATGGGGACACAGGTGGCGACAGTCCGAGCGGCAGGTTCAGAGCTTCCCTTATTCCTTCAGTCTCCGGTCAGAGGTACAGGGACAACACAGTGAATGATTTGCAACTTCAGGGTCCTTCACTTGCTCCCAGCTCTTCTAAGGTGCTAGAACGATCTTAGCAATTAAGAAACGTCAGCGGTGTGTTCTGTTTTGAAGCTTAAGCAAGCTGGTGTATAAGCCTCTTGTCCCATAAAACCTGAATGTGTCGCTCCTGTCCTTGCTCCTCGCCCGTCGTATCTGTCAGTGTCATTTCACGTACTCTTCTTCTTCCGGTCCTAGTTGATCTGATGAAAGCTGGACGCTGATGAGAAGAGCTGGGACATCCCAGGTCTCCCGAGGAAGGTGTAAAGTCTTTGTCCTCCTCTGTGAACCTTGACAAGAGGAATCACAAACGAATCCTTCCCAGGGTCCAGGCAGGGGACAAATGCACGAGACTGGGTGGTAGAGACTGAAAATACATTTTCTTTTTCATAAGAAAAACTTTGAGCTACTCTTCTGATGCTAAAATGTAGCCTTAAAATAGTTTAGCTTAATGGACTGTTGAGAAAAACAAATCATACTGAAGCTCTGGGCTACCAGTTTACAATATTTGTTTCACAGAAAATATGTATAACTTGAGATACAGATAATGAATCTTTCTAAGTAATTGGGTCGTTCCTGTTACCAAAGTCAAAATGGGGAGAATGACAAAGACAAAAGCCTCTTTCACTCATTGCAAGCGTGATGTTCACTCGTCACTGTCGCTCGACTGACCCGAGACCCATGGAGGGTTAGCGCACTCCTGCCGTGTCGAGGGTCCCTGGGCCCACACTGTGCATGCCCGGACCCTGGCTCTTCCTCTCCGTGTCTTCAGACTCCCCCTGCTTTCCGGGTGCCAGGGGCGGGACAGAATGTAGGGGTCGCTCACTTCAGATGAGATCAGAGAGCTGTGTGAAGCGTGAGAAGCACCACGCAGCTGGTAGAAAACCGCACACCAGCAAGACTAAAGGTGTGGGGGCCGGGGAGTTAGCTCAGTGGTTCCGGCGCTTGTCTCGCAAGCGCAAGGACCCGGGTTCGATTCCCCGGTAACCACATAACAATACTGGGTGTGGAGACCCACACCCAGCAGCAACCAGTACCACATACCACAGTGCCGGGCGTGGTGGCTCACGCCTGTAATCCCAGCACT
>PVIR01001211.1:0-132348 GCA_004026965.1 Petromus typicus | reverse complement strand
AAGAATGTTTAAAATTGGAATATGGCACTTTATGTATAAGATATATCTGCCTTAACTTTCAAAGAAGATGTTTGTTACACTCTATATAAGTACTTTAATTTTCTCTCAATATATCAGAACATGAATTGTTGATAAATACATACAGTAAAACTGCCTGAGGCGCAAGAGAAAACTTCTTGTAGAATAACTTCATGTCAAGGAAACTATATCATCTATAATTACTAGATAATAAATGAAAAAGTGTTTCAGGTGCATATATCATTCTGATCAGGAGCCAGTAGGCCCGTTTATGCTGCAGTGAGAAGAGATGCATCCATCAAACCTCCAACTATTCTTTCTCAATTCTTTCTTTGAAGATCTAAGTTGCAAACTGTTATTGAATGACTCAGATGAAAACTAGGTCTAGCCACTGGCCAAATGAAGGCAAAAGTTTTTTTAAATCCTAGATAATTACCTGAGATCAAAGTTACTTGTCTCACAATGGTGCCTCATTATGAGGTGGTAGCTTGTATCATAGTAAAATGTTAGTTTAGAATATAAATTTTACAGGAAATTTGTTTTTCACCCTGCTCACTTAAAATGACATGATGTCAGTTTGTAAAGAGGAAAGAAAAAACATGAAAATTTTTATGGATGATCCCTCACTTCATTAAAACTAGGCTTGTTAGAACAATAAAAAATAAATTCTTTCTTATTAGGAAACAAAGTGAAGACAAAGAAAGAGGAGGAAATAAGTGAAAGAAAAGAAACCCACTAGGAAACACATGGATACTGTGCCACATAACTGTCATAGTCAGACGCCTGCCTTTCAACTACTTTTCTCACTCCATTCTCTCTGGGTCACAACAGAAGTACTTCTAGTGAATGAAAGTAGAGTTATATACCCCGTTCCCTTCCCCATTCACTGATAATGATGAACTCACTGAAAGGTGAGATATTCAATTTGAGTAGAATGTTCACAGTGGAACTTTACCTAAAACTCTAGATTCATTTTAAATGAGAGGAAACCAGTCACAAGCCAGCTTCTTGTTGAGGAGTTAGCTTAGTGGTTCCACCACCTGCCTTGCAAATGCAAGGCTGTGAGTCCAATCCCTGATGAGGATTGAACTTATACTTCAAGCCAACACACTTCATATTTATCTAAAACCATAGGTGGCAGGGCACTGAGCTTCACCACAATTTACAGGACATAGAGAAGATATCATCCAACTCAAAATAGGATAGATAAGTGAACATTTTCAGAGCTATTGACATTTAAAGGCTAGGGGTCTACCTACAGGTAGAGGGCATTAACAAGAAGCCAAGTGCACAACACATAGTGGAAATAGAGCCTACAAGGAAAAAATTTGTTTTGTCATTGTGCAAATCAGACTATAGTGTATTTATACATACTTCCTTTCCGCTTCAAGAAACAGCAAATGCCCCACGAAATGGGTTGGGAAATATAGTCTCTCCAGTTACAAGTCCCAGGATAAGATGCTGAAAGGATTGTTTCATGCCACAGCTAAAAAGCCATCATGAACTTTCAACTTTCACCACTATCATTCATAAAATATCAGCCTCCTTGCCGCTAGATTTGCTAAGGGTCAGGGCATGGCTGCAAGCTGTTCCAGTGACCACTTGCAAATGCAGTACCAACCAACAGAGGAGTATTTGATTCTGCTGGGTATCATTTTTAAGGTTAGAAAAACATTCACAAAATTGATCCAACAGATTTCCCTTCATATCACGACAGGCCCTAAATAGATCCTATGCCCTCACCTTAGCAAAAGTAATTAGATTACTACAATTAATATGGAGACAAATCAGATTTTCTTAGTAAATGAGAAATAGGTAATCTGATGAAGGCAGTAGCCATCTGAAAAAAGAGTATTTATCTTAAATTGTAAGAAATAAACAGGTTAGATAAGCTTGTGACATCTAGGCTGTGTATTATTATTTTTGTAGATACTGGACACTATGCAGCTACATCTTACATTCTCATTACCACACAATAGAAGGAAGAATTTGTGAAGAAGCAAGCCAAATCCTTATCTTTTGTCCTTCATATGTGACATATTTATCATGTAAACAATCTCCACCGCTATACTTGGTTTCTATAGGGATCTCTCAATGGTTTCTTACACATTACGCTTTCTCAGGACAGTCCCCCAAAATCATACAGACTAGAGTGCATATTACATTGAGTTTTAATCATCCATGTGTCCAGCTGGATCTCTGTGCATTTGGATTCTGGATGAACTCCCTGAAAATTATTCAAGCACTTAGCATCATGTTGGGCCCATTGTAGGAACACTATTTGTTTGAATTATTCACTTCGTCAGCATGTTTCTACTTATTTATTAGTGAGAGAGAGTCCCATGGACTCTGGAATTAGTCTGTTTCAATTCACATCTTGATGCCAACCCTTCAGGACTGTAACTTTTGACACATTTTCTCATGGAGAGTAGAGAGATGACAATATTCCTTGACTCAAGGGTTTTGTTTGGTGAGCATTAAATGAGTGTATGTATTTGAAATAGTTACAATAATGTCTGGCTAGTAAGGCTCAATAAGTACTGGGGCCTTTATGTGTGAATATGCTATGTCTATCTAAAGTACAGCAGCATTTTCTATCTTCACACCTACCATACTTCTGAACTATGCACAGGTCGATTTGAAAGCTTCTCTGCTCTGTGTGACAAAACAATGACAGTTTGAACACAGTTTGATAAAAGAGGCCTTTGAGTTGCAAGCCTCAATTTTTCTCTCAAGTACCTGTAGTTCAGAACCAGCAAGAGTTCAGAGCAGAGTCTCAGCAAAGCCATGGAAAATGAAAATGCCAAATTACTTATCTGTAGCTTCTATAGAAAACATTCTGAGAGCCAACTGGCTCGATCCAGCTAAGCTGAATTTCTTCAGTAGCTGCCAAAACATCTAATTTCATCCTACAATACAAAGTTAAAGAGAGGAATTTCAATTAATATGTTATACAATGAGTATATTCACTGAAAACTATGTCAAATCTATCCATGGAAGATTTCAGTCCCATCTCTAGGTTTTCATGTCTACTTTTTCACATAAAAAGAAGAAAGAAAACTTTCAACCTTGCTATGTCATTTTTAAGACACTATAAAGTACACTGGAAGTCTTTTAATCCATTTGAAATGCTATTCTGATATCTTTCCTTGACCATGACCCTTTCATTCTTACTAAAAATGTTGTGAAAACTTTTAAAGCTGTAAATGTTCTCCATCATGGAATATCATTTAAAAATAAATATAGCTTTTGAAACAGCACTGATAAAATATTTTATTATTACATAAAAGAATGAAAAATGAATTATCAAAGACATAAAATTATACTATCCTTTCATAACCAGTTCTCATTTCCAAATATTTTCAAAATTTGTGTCCTTGTTGTAGATAGGAAATTTTCAAGTTTATGTAAGACTTGATTTTTGGTTCAGTGTGTTATAATAAATAAGTATCTGAATTTTGACTTAGATACATTTTGTTTCTTTCTTTCCACTCTCCAATTCTCTACCATATTGGTTAGAGAGAGGAAGTGATGTCACAATGTTTGGAGCTTTCACTTGGTTCATATATTCATTTTTATTTTTATCTAATTCTTCTGAAATTAATTGTGTCAGTTAAGCTGGACTCTCCACTTGATGGTCTGGAGCGCTCCATGGAGGGTTAGTAGAGCACATGTGTTTCTGGGTGGCCCATGGGAGGGGGAGTTGAGTACTCTCTGGCCCCTTTCTGAGCTGTCCCCACCCCTGCTTCCCTGATTCCATGAGGTGAGCCCCTCTCCTCTGCCTCATCCTCCTGCAGTGATGTCTGTGACTTGCTGTGAGCCAATCATGGTCTAAATCTTTTGAAATCAAGAGCCTAATAAACTTCTCTTCCTTTATGATGTGGGTTTGGAGTATTATATCCCAGCAACAAAAAGGTGACCAAAACATTTATGTTAGATACAGTTGCTAAATATAACTGTGGTTGATCTAGGAGTGAATAACTAGTTTTGCTTAAAACTTCTGCAAAGTATAATTTATTTCATTAAACAATGCTTGTATACAAGCATATGTTATACATATGTATTTGAGGAAATGTGCATTTTATACTCCACAGTTTCCTTCTAAAAATTGATGCATTACAAATGCAGTATTATTTTATGTAACACAAAGAAAAAATGTGGCAAATTAAACTATGTCAACATAGTTTTCTGTTACATTGATTTTTATTTTGTACTTAAGAAAAATCATTCTGATTTATTGAGACAGATTTTATTTTGTCCCAGTCTTGTGCATGCAAAGGAAATAAAACTAAAACAGACTGATTAATGAATTCTTAAAATTTTTCCTATTGCTTCACATATGAGAGTTGATGATGTCCATCTTTTTTCACTCACACGCTCTTTGGTGTCATCAAAAGTCCTGGCAGAAACATTTCTGTCCTATTGCTCTATCATTGTCTCTAAAATCTTCCAAACCATATGACTGTGATCCTGCTGGGTTTGATGCTGTGGGCCAACATGAGCAGGACTGAGCCTCGCAGGACAGAGCTCCCTTCCCTGGCTCACTCTTCTGTGGGTTGTGCCCTGAAACATCAGTGTGCTGGGCATCAGTGCTGAATGCACACAGGCAAACAGTAACTCGGCCTGGCAGAGAGTGAAAGCCATGCCCCTCAGATCATGAGAAAAATCTTCAGTACAGAGCTGAAGAAATATATTTTAAAAGAAGATACTCTGTCAAATCTCTAATCCAACACTGCTATCAGTCTCCATGGCATCGGTCTTAGCCCACATGATACTAGTCTCACTATCAGTTCCACATACCACACACATTCCTCAGTTAGGGACACAAAGAGGGGAAACAGAAATCAGTCTAGCCACAAACTCGCGTGACCTGGAACCCAAATGTAGTGATCCACACAGTGTGTTTCATTTCTCATTAGGCTTCCATGACCACAAGATACCAATATGCACATTACCGAGAAGGACTAGAGTTTGCAGGACACTGTGTACTGAAACTCAGAAATTAGAAAAAAGCTGTGGGAGTAGGGTAGCTGCAAACATGGCAACTGCATGATGGTTGCGGGGTGACACTGTAATTGGTAACTCTATTTAGAATCCTGGTTCTCAGTAACGACCAACCTTCTTATTCTATCCTTTGAGCCTCAGTTTTTTGGGGTGATTTTTAATTTAAAATCTTAGAACAAGATCTTATTGGCCTAAGTTACTGCCTCATGCCCATCAAGTCATGGTCTTTAGATGGGGTGATCGACCCTTGAATCCAGTACTACTACCGGGGTATGGCCCTATGCAAGCTACACAGGCTCTTTACCACCGTTACAGTCAATGAGAAGGCAGCCTTGTTGAGGGGGAGCTTTGGACAAGTATATACTACAATCTAAATCTTGAGCAGAAAGAAAAAGATAGAATATAATTTCTACCAAAAATATGAAATTGGAAACTAGTAAGTCAATGTTTCCCAACCTCTGGAACTAAAACTACCTTATCCCTTAGACAGTTTAAAGACTGATGATGTAGCCGAGTAGAGCACTTGCCTAGCATGCATGAGGCACTGGGTTCAACCACCAGTTCTAGCAAGGAAGAAAGAGAGAAGATTGGAAGAAACAGAAGAAGGAAGGAACAAGAAAGAAAGGAGGGAGGAATTGTAGCTCCATGATAAGTGTTTCCTGTTCTGGCCAAAACCCTGTGTTTTCTAACTTTTCATACAAATATTTTAATATTTGCCTTATACTTCTGACCCTTTTGAGAACTGCATAGCTATCTCTCTCTTTTTATACCTTTTGGTCACATATCCTTGATTACAAATCTGATTTGCTACTTCTTATTCATATTTTCCTAATTGGCTAGGTATGGCCAAAAATACCTGTGCAGTCATTTAACTGTTGTCAATAGATTCCACTGCAGAACATATCCAAGTTTATGTAATGGAAAAAGTAGCAAGCAAACACTCATCGAGATGGTGTGAACAGGTGTCCTTTCCTTTTCTCCCACTCCACGCAAAGCACAGTGCTCAGCAGACACTCATGATACACATGTAAGGGAAGCACCCAGGGTGTGGTAAGGGCAGCCAAACTACATGTGATTAGAGTTTTCACACCAGAAAGAAAGAAAGAGAGAGAAAGACAGATGAAAGAAAGGAGAAGGCAAGAAAGGAAAGAAAGAAACAAAGAAAGAAAGATAGAAAGAAAGTGAACCCAAGGTCAGGATGGTTCCTATGGGAGGATTTTGATTAGACAGGGAAAAAAAGAGACAGGAGAAGCAAAACCAATATGGCTATAAGGAGCCCAGAGAGACAAATCTGGAAGAAGGGAGACAGGACCCGGCCCCTTCCTCAGAGCTGGGGACTGGGAAGAATAGGCTGGTTTAAAGGAAATTCTCAGAAAGGCAGCTGGTCAGCAGGCAATACTTTCTCCATCACATATTCTTCCAAAGACACCTTCACCATCACAATCTCCACCCCTCTTCAGTGTTTGTAGCATGAGATTCATGTGCTTTGGGAAGAATTTTGGTTGTTTACAAAGTAATACCAAGAAAGTCAACTTACATTCAGTTTGCGAAAGTGCTTATGAGACGTGCTTTCTGGCAAGCATATTCTTAAGCAAAATTTTCCTTTTAGCTCCAAGGAGTTTTTCATAGCTTGATAAAGGGTAAAATCTGGAACTACCTGAAGCTATTTTGAATAACAGCAAAAGAACCCAGCTGCATGTGTTGTTTGGGGCTAGGCTACCTGCTGCGCTTCCAGGTGCTCCAAGGTCTGCAAAGCCACCTTTCATCTGTAGCCTTTTATTAGAACTGCCATAGAAGCCAGCCCTCCTCAGCCGTGACAGGGACATGTAATCTCTTGCTTCCTTCCTACTCCCCTCAGGAGAATTCAGGTGTTTGAAATGGAGGAAAGATACACCTCAAGCCTGACATTCAAACATCTGCAAACTTGTGCGGATTTTGATATGCCGCTAGATTTCGCTTACTGCTGAAGGATGCCTTGTCATGGGAAGAATTTAAATGAAAGCGTTGATAGTAGTCCTTTTTCATTTTTCAAACATCCTTTCAAAATAGGTGTGAGGGGTCAGACTCCCCAGGAACTTGTTCTGCATCTGGGACAGATTTCCAGGGCACTGATTTCCGTGACAGGAGTGGAAAGAAGCAGGGTGCTCAAAGGGGTGCTGCCTGCACTCAGTGACTTGTAAGGGCTTTAGCTCATCAGTGTGGTAAACTGAGGCAAGGAGCAGACCTTCGGGCCAGCAGCAGCCAGTTGGTGGATGAAGGCTGTACCCCAAGCAGGGACTGTGACCTTCAGCAAGGCATTTCTTCTCTGCTGGATGTCGTTCTTTTCCAGGGGTTCCTGGCTGTGACCCATGAAGCCAAGAGCAAGAGGCAGAGCCTGGGGGTGTTAGACTCAGGCTATACAGGCACACACTATGGTTTCCACCTACACTCTGTCAGGACAAGGGACACTGTGAGGAAAGAAAATCACTGTTTCAAACCCACTACCCAGGATGGTCTAACTGCACATTCTTCAATAGCTCCCAGGTTGTGTTTAATAATTACACCAATAGTTACATTCAGTTTGGAATTTTTTTAAACTTTCAATTTGCATTTAACCCTTTCTATGGCAGTTATAATGTTTTTTTTTCAATTTTTCTCATTTGCTCTTTAATTTTGCATGTTATTATAAAATATGATATATAAATTGAGAAGGAAGGTATACTTTCTCCAAAACTAATTGTGCTTGTGCAGTATGATAGATTATCTCAGTATATTATCTGAAGAATCCACATCAATTTGTAGATTTGGAGATAGACATAATTAAAGTCTTACTAAGAAAAATAAATATAAAGGAACAGAGGGGAGGTTGTCATGGCAACAGAATCCTAATTTTCCTCAGTTTTATACCACAAAAGTAGTAGTCTTTGTGATACGTGAGTGTTCTGTGAATGTTGCATTTTAGCCAATGGCCATTTTGCATATTTGATTTGCTGAAGATCTGGCTGTATCATACATTAACATTTACCTTCATAATTATTTAAAATATTTCAAATCTGACATTAGGAAATTAAATTTCTTTTCCAAAATCCAGTTTTTTCAAAAGCAAAATAATATAAAGGTTTTGTTGTTGCTGTTTTCCATTTAAAATTATTCAGGTCTCTAATACACTGAGGGAATTTAATGCTACTGTATCTTAAGAGTCCTTTATTAAAGTTGTTTTCCAAATTGCAAACTTCACACCATTAGTGGGTTGTAAAACTACTGTATACACATTTGGGATAAAAGTGGAATTTTCTAGTGAAAAAGAAGAATGAACTACACCAGATATTTCACATATTGTACTGGCACATGCTTTCATATGAAAGTTTCTCTCTGTCTATAACACACAGGTAGCAACAGTGGAGGTACTGCACGACATGACATTATAAAATGCTCTTACTAGGTATTTTATCAGAAGTTCTTCCCCCAAAACAGCAGCAGATGCTCGTTTCATGGTGTGTAAGTCTTTTTTTTTTTCAGTTTCTTTTTTTTTTAATTCAAGTCTTTGTTGGTACACTATGAATACACATCATCATCGCATTCAACAGTGAGAGTTTGTGCCAGAATATGACATGATTTGATTCTCACCTTTCCCCTTTCCCCACCCACCCTGCAGCCCTTCACTCCCTAAATACATAAACTTTGTTTCCTTTTTTTCTTACTATCACATTCTTTTTTCCCCTTGTTATTTACCCCTACACCCCTTTCCTTTTGAATATTTTCTATTTCACTATATCAACCATACATTTAATTCTATAGTGGCTAAGACACCTTGCTTTAAATCCCAGTTTCATTAATCACCACTGTGTGACTCTAAACCCATTTCATAACCTCCTAGGCTTTAGTTTTCTCACCAATGAAGTGGATGTGAATTATACATATCTCATAGGAATAGTATGAGAACTCCATGTTTTCAGTATAGCTAAATCACATACAAGTGCAAAAGAATGATTCACTATTACTTTCTCAAGACTAGAGTAGTATATAATTTTTTCTCAATAGGCAAAAAATGCTACCTACACTAAATCATATAAAAGAACATAAAGTGGGCACATTAGTGAGGACTGAATAATGAGTTGGGTTTTTCATTTATGAAAGGAAATATTGTGTTTTTATATTTTATAATCTTAGAAAATTTTATAGTGGTTTTCATGAGATAAGAGCCTTATATTTTTTATTATGATCTCTTCTTGATTTTTAAAAAGCTCTGAAATGGTAGAGATAATATTGGCTGATAAAAATTAAGAGTTTATAGCTTTTTCAATTTTGTTTAATATCTTCCAACGGTGCCTTGGAGAATTGTTTTTGTGAATTGTAGACCCATTTTTCTTTAGACTAAATAAATTCAAGCACATTTTGTAAATGTGCACTGTTCTAGAAAAGTTCCACTGTTCCTACATTTGTATATCATTCCAGTTATGCATAGAAAAATGTATATTCCATGATAAGCTGGAATGCGGTTAATATTAAACAAGTACAGCAGGACTTGCCTTCAGAGACAAGGCTGGAAACCACCCTGGGGCCACTAAAGGAACCATGACTGTTAGCATGAGTGACACGCAGCAGCAGCCCACTTCCAGGAGGGCACCAAAGTGAAGCAGAAATACACCAGCAGCACTACTATATTGTTTTTTTAATTTGCCCCAGTCATTTCCTTTACATCCCAGAGTTACCCAGAGGAATTATTCCAATACCCTTAACTATCCTGCAAAGTATATAGTAAAGTGCACCACAACTGGTGAGCCTCACAGCAGAGAAACAAATTGACTTTTCAATACGTACATAGTGTGCTTTATACAAATGCATTCACGTCATTCCAACTGAGTCAGAGTTGAAAGTTGCAGCATAATCAATATCAATAATTTCATCTAAATTGTGCCCGCAATGCAAACAAAACTCCAGATTTTTGCAGGAGGATAGGTTAAGCTAAACAAGATTTAGGCAAAGCTTCTAGGAAGTGGGAAAGTCTACATTTTGGAAAATTCTGGACTGCCAAGTACTGTTAGAGATAAATGAAGGATGGACAGACAGACATAAGGACAGATGGATGGACAGACAGATGAAAGAAATAGTTGATCAGTGGGATAAACCTAGGTGCCAAACAGGAAATGCCATGCTAAATTCTTTGTATTATTTCACAAAGAAATACTGAAGTATTTATCAGAAAAACTTAAGTATTTTTTTTCTGAATATGTTCACTTTGCAAATGAAGGAACTGAGAAGGAGAGAGAATCTGAACCCAAATCTTGTGATTCTGCCTTTAGAGTTATATTAGTAAGTATGTGAAAAATAATAGGCTTAAAAAGAGAGCTTGTCAGTTAACAATGAAAATGATCATCTGTGCTTATATATTAACCTCAAGCATAAATTCCTTCTGGGAGATTCAAAATCTCTGGATTTTAATGTTTTAAATCTAATAAATCTAAGATTATTTCACTTTCTGTTACACTTTTACTTTGTATAAGTATACATAATTGTCAGAAAGCCTGCATTTGATAAAGATCATGTTCTCAATTTTATTTTGTGTTAATACATGTTTACAGTACATAACAGTTCTGTTCTTTGTGGAGAGTTGGTACACACATGTACATAACATGTCTTAACTTTTTTATTCCATTCCTCAACTCTACTTCCTACCCCCCCCCATCTCTTGGTCCCTTTCACTTTTGTAGGAGAACTGGCTCCCTATTTCCTACTGTCTACCTTTTATTTTTTCCTTTATTTATATTTTGAGTTTCCCATATAAGAAAAACCATATAATAGTTAATCTTTGCCTGATTTATTTCACTTATCATTATTGCCTCAAGATATATGTTTTCCTACAAATGACTCAAGTTTGTCCTTTATGATAGCATAGTACTCTATTGTGTATAAATACCACATTTTCTTTATCCTCTTATCTGTTGATGGATACACAGGCTGCTTCCAACAGTTAGCTATTTGGAATTGTGGTGCTATAAACATGAGTATGTGTGTATTTGCACAAGAACATCATTGACTCTTTCAGAAGTATACCTAGAAGGGGAATAATTTTGCTGAATAGAATTTCTAAGTTTAGTTTTCTGAGGAATGTCCATACTAATTTCTATAATGGGTATGCTACTTTATATTCTCATCAATGTAATCCCCCAACTCTACAGCCTTGCCAGAACTTGTAAATATTTTATTTCTTGATTATAGCAAATTTTCTGGAGTAAGATGGAATCTCAGTGTTCTTTTCTTTGCATTTCTCTTTTTTTTTTTTGCATTTATTTTCTGATTATCCTCATGTGTTTACAAATCAAAATGTCTATACTTACCCATGAAATTCCCTGTTGTGACTATAAATTAATTCCTGATCATGCCTGTTTATTTCTTCTCTTTCTGCCCAAAATCATGCCCCCTGTATCAACAACACAGGCTGAAATCATAAATCATAAATAAAAAATTATAAATTCCAAAATATCTTTGGATTTCAAATATGAATTTACACTCTGTAAAGGCTTTCCTTACATTAATCTATCACTTCACATGTGGTATAGCAAGAATAATCTAGGAAGAGCAGGCCTCGGGCCTTTACATGCAGGAGGTGGGTAGATTTAAAAATCCAAAGCCACATAAAAATTCATTTAGCTAGTGAAGAGTACTAGAACTGAGGTCCTTGCAGTTCAAAGCTAAGATGTTTTCATTCACTACCTTAAAATTAATTGATTTTTTAACATTTTTGAATGCAAACACGTTTTTGAAACATAAATTAATTTAATAAATTTATTCAATAACATAAATGAATTAAGTAAATTAAAATAATTAAACAGCAAATTCATGTTTGATCAGCAGTACCTTGATATAAGAAATTTACTGCATTCCCTGTAACCTAAAAAAAAAATCACCCAGCAAGACAAGTGAATTATTGATGAGTACTGCTTATAGTAAATGTCAAAAAATGACTAGGAGGAAAACTTACCAATAATAAATGAGATTTGAAAATCAAGTTTCATATAATGTCATGATAGATTATCAATGTTTTAATGGCATTATTTATAACTATTTAAAAAGTCACTAACATTTTGAATGTATGTTAGCACTCATCAACATTTTCAAAGTAAAACTGTCCTGTTCTTAGAAAATACAAAATGTTAAAGTGTATAGAGTCTATAGATTGTTGATAATTGCTTCTCAGTTCATTTCAGTGGGTCAGAAGTTAAATCTACATAGCAAAAAAATAATGGGCTGTAGAAATAACTAGTAGATTTGACAGTTAATACAATATCATTGGGAGAGAATGCTATTCAGTAATTATACGTGGTTTTACCTTCTGGGAAAGAACTCTCCATTCTCCGTGGTCTTTTTAATATTTCATGAACCAACATAAAGTAATATGCTAATGATAGCTATTTACCCAGGGAGCAGGTGCATGCCCGCTGTCCTTTTATCTCCTGTGCACCTTTAACGCAGGATCAAGCAAGCCGTTTTCAGTTGTCTTTTCTCTGCTTCCTCCCCTTAGTTCCCTCAAACCTAAAATGGTGAGCGAGAGTCACCACGAGGCCCTGGCAGCCCCGCCAGTCACTACTGCTGCGACTGTTCTACAACATAATGCCACAGAACCAGCCAGCCCCGGCGAGGGAAAGGAAGACGCCTTTTCTAAGCTGAAGGAGAAGTTTATGAATGAGCTGCATAAAATTCCATGTGAGTATCCTAGATGGTTATTTGAGTAAAAATACAGTGTCCAAAGTCACTTTATTCAGTGGGGGAAAAAAGCAGGACTCATTCTTTAATGGTAGTATTTTTATGGAAGTATTCCAATAATAAAACCAAAAAGTCTTGGAAATAGAACACTTGTCTTGGATGATAATCTAGCCAGTTTATTTCTAAAATCCTACATGTTGTATTTAATGTAGATAAGTACTTTTGTGTCTCTTTCTCTCAAGAATGGTAATGCGTGTAGGTTTTGTTGTGTATATTTTGCATTAGTATTATCAAACTATTCCATTGTAAAGATAATTTCCAAACTATTGCTAATATTTGCTTTCTCAATATTTCTTTTGATTTTCTGTATTTTTCAATATTTTCAAATCTGTTGCCCAATTTTTGAAATTTCTTTTTCTGTCATCAGTAAAAACAAAATCTGTACCTAATTTTACTTTTATAAGTTGAGCACTCAGTCCAAATACTGGCTTTTAATTATCTGTTTTTATATTGATAGATAAAATTGTATTTATTATGGACGTGTTGTGATATACATACACATATATATGTAATATTAATTAAACCTGGCTAATTAACATATAGGCCTTTACATAGTAATTCTGTGCTAAAAACACTCTATATTCACTCTCAGCATTTTTCAAAATATACTAAGATATTAACCATAGTTACCATGTTCCACATGTGGCCTTTGAACTTAACTGTATCTAACTGAAATCTTACATCCTTCAAACAACCCCCTAATATGCCCCTCAGCATCCCAGCCATAGTCAGGCACATTTGGCACTCATCTTCTATGAAATCAACCTTTTTGGTCATTTGACTAAATTTACTTTTAACAGATGCATCAAAAGCATAAAAGTTACATATTAATGGGGTACAATGTAACAATTGGATACGTGTGTACATCATGTGCATTAACATAAGTTCAAACATATCTACCCCTTGGACATTTATCATTTGTGTTGGAAACTCAAAATCCTTTCTTCTTATTCTTTGACAAATACATTGTTGTTCTGTATAGTCATCTTTCTATGCAAGAGCGCACCACAATTCTTTCACCTTTCTCACCCTAACTTAGGACTCATTGATCAATATTTGCCAATTCTCCTTCCCCTGTCCTCTCCCCAGCTTCAGCTAATCTCCATTCTATGAAATCAACATTTTTATGGGTGAAATTATGGAATATTTCTTATTTTTGTGCCTGACTCATTTCACTTAATGTAATGTTTTCTAAATGCATTCATTTTATGGTAAATGATAGGATATCTTTTTTTGCTGAATGAGTGAGTATTTCATTGTGTTTATATCACATACTTTTATTCACTCATTCATTGAAGGAAACTAAGGTTGTTTCCATGTCCTTGCCACTGTGGATAATACCATGACAAATATGGAAGTGATAAGACATGTCTTCAATACACTTATTTTGTGTCCCTTATTTATCTGGCCAATAGTGGGATTGCTGGATCATATGATAGCTATGTTTTAAAATTTTTGAAAATCTTCCAACCTGTTTTCCATGATGATGGTCTTAGTTCACATTCTGATCAATAGCTTACAAAGGTCCCCTTTTTCCATACCCTCACCAGCACTTGTTGTCATTTGACTTTTTCATAATTGATGATTTTCACTGTTGTTTTAATTCACATCTCCTTGATTTCAATGTAGACTTTTCACATCATTGGTTCAATTTTTTCTGGAGATTTTCTTTTGTAGTTGTCAATAAAATCAATTTCTTGATTTCCTTTTCCAATAACACATAGAACCACTGTCATTTTTCTATTCTGATTTTGTGTCATGTGACTTTACTGGGCTCATTTATCAGGTGTGTTAGTGGAGTCTTTTGGGACACATATACAATTGTGCCATGTGAAGGTAGGGAAATATCTAACCTCGTCCCTTCTGATTTGGATGATTTTTCTCTTCCTTATGGCATTACTTCCAGCACAATAGGGAATAAAAATATCCAAAAATGGGCATTCCTGGGTTCTGGATCCCCAAAGAGAACTCTGCTGAGTATAATGTTAACTGTGTGCTTGTCACATGTAGCCATTGTTGTGTTAAGGTACTCTCTTTCTACATCTAATGTGTGGACAGTAGTTTATCCTGAATGTTCAATTTTTCTAAAATGCTTTTTCTCCATCTACTAAAAATGTCATATGGTTTTGTTCTTCATTTTATTAATGTGATATATAGTTTTTGTTTTATACATGTTAAGCCCTCTTTATATCCCTGAAATTAATACCATTTCATCATATGAGAAAAAAAATTTGATGCTATCTTATTTCTATGTCTTTTTCTCCCCAAAACTGAAAAGTTTTTGAATGAGCTTTTTGTCCCTGTTTAGCATTGTAAGCCTAGCTAAAAGCCACATGCCACAGCCTAAATGTTGGGCTGCTTTGCAATTTTTTCTCCAGATAAATTCCTCTAACACCCTAAATCTCAGTCTTCCCCAAAGTCTCAGAACATGAGTGAAAGGTAGACAAATTTTCTCCTAGAGTATAACACACATGGTCTCCAGTCCAGTTGCCAGTGGAATCCTTGATCCCAACCCAAACCTCTGGAGCCTCGCTTCTACTAGTTGCATCTCTGTCACCAATTTGGTCTCCTCAGTTCATAGCATTCCAGGGCTTCTATAGCCAACATTTCCAAATCTTCCCAAACTCTCCTCATGAACCAGTTTCAAAGTTTCTGAACCACGTGATCAGGTAATCATAGCAACGACCCCACTTCTCAGTGACAAAATCTTAGGTATTGTCCCACTGTTAAGATACAATAGCCAACACCACTGTTAAGATACAATAGCCAACAATTTAGAGAAAAAAAATTATCTGGGCTCACAGCTTCAGAAATCTGATGCTATGCAGGATTAGCCAGGTCCAAAGAAAAAAGCACGTGCTAGAAGAGCCTGGCAAAGGAAAGATGCCCACAACATGAGGCAGGAAGTGGAGACAGAGAGAGGAGGAAATGGGGAGGGAGATAAATCCTTCCAGGTCATGCCCCCAATAACTCACCTCTGCTGAGCAGGCCTTACCACTTAACAGCACACCCACCTACATCTCTAAGAGCACCCCCGTGATCCAACCACCATCCAAATGGCCCATCTCTGAATACATGTGGTCTTTGGGGGACACCCCAGTCCTAAAATACAGCAGCTATTGAATTTGGTTTATTATTTTGCATCTCTCTTCACTAAGAATACTTCTCTGGTAGTATTCTTTGTAAAGTCTTTGCTTGGTTTTGGTATCAGGGTAATACTGGCCTCATGAAATGAGTTCAGAAGTAACCCTTCCTGTTCAACTTTTTGAAGAGTTTGACAGGAACTGTTATTCGTTCATCTTTGTATATTTCATAGAATTTAGGCCATCTTTCCCCAGTTGTCCTGATCTTTGTAGTTGTACATCTACATTTATATCTTTAAAGTAGGAGATATTTATTTTAATCTTCACAAGCTCCTTTGTCTGGAAAAGTTCTATGCTAGGTTCAGTGGTTGGGCATAACAAATCTGGGATAGCTGAGGCTATCACAATGTTAGAGAAGCCAAGGGCCCTACAGGGCTGGGGTGCAAGGACAACCAGAAGCCTCAGGCAAATATGGCTGTCAAGGCTCTGCGCATCCACAAAGCCCAGGACACCATATTAGATGTCCTTCGCCAGAAGCACAGAGCCACAGTGGCTAATGAATTCCTGCAGAAGCCTGGTGCCCTTGATGACAACTGTGACTCTGGGGCACTGGCAACCAGGGGCTACAGAAGGATCTCCAGTCTCAGATCCACTATCACCAGCAGGCAGTCATGCATACCAGAGATTGAGTCTGCTGTGCAGATCTGGAGTTTGTGGCAAGATGGTCCTTCCGGTGCTAAGGCAGATCAAAGAGCCACCATCTCTAGGCACTGGTCTAGCACACCTTGGAAGTCTGCCCAGTGCTCCGTCTTACTACAATGGATTCCAAGTCAAAGTCCTGGGCTGTCTTTCTCACAAGAACATAGTCTACTTTTCTACACTGTAGAGCCTGGGATTGGGAAAGGGGTGATATAAAACTATCCTTCCTATCTGCTTCAGTGTATCTTGTCTCGCTGCGGTATGACTGGGAAAGGTACCGTGATCTTTCCTGTGGTTCCTTTAGCTCTTGTTAAGGTATTTTCATCCGTAGACAGTTGGTCAAGTTGATGTTTCTCTAGGTGGACAACTTATAGAGACCTACTATGATGTCTTGCTCTACCCAAATGTTAACAACATTTAATTTGAATCTTAAATAGGCTTCTCTTTTTGTTCCATTTGAACACATTCTGTCACTCTTCAAGCATGACAGCAAAGTTTTGAGTTTATAGTCTAATAAGATAACAAAGAGGCAAATATAACAGTGCATTGTGAGAGTTAGTGATATGTGGACAAAGTAGAAAAAAGTAAATGGGATACAGAAGAAGCAAAAGTTAAAGGATTGTTTTAAGGTTATCTGCACTGATTTTCTTCATAATAAAACCTGAAAGTGAAGAAGGAGCTATCACAAAATCTGACAAAGCCCTTAGGCAAGAATCTGCCAGAAATATCAAGCATCCCTGTGTGCCTGAAGTAGAGTGAAGAAGGTAAAAAGTGGCAGAATATAAATTTGTATGTAGCAAAAGCTACTGGAAGATTGTGGCTTGTTCTAAGGAACCTGTGTTTCACTCTGTCAAATAGAGTGACTTTTGGAGAACTTTTCAACAGACATGTCTCTAGATCTTACCTAAACTTTTGAAAACACCATTCTTGCATCAATATTCGATATGCCTTATGGAGAGGCAAGGACAGAAGACAATGCAGGCTCTTGGGAGAGTCCAGATGGGAGATTTTTAGAATTTATAAGAGAATTATCCCATAAGGACCCTCAAAAGCTAAATTAAAAAGATGAGAATCAACTTCTTCTGCAACAATTATTAAAAACTTGTTAACTTGTCCATTTACTTTTAACAATTTCAAGTTCATCTGAAATGCACTCCTAGTAGAGTTGTCAGTAATCAGCACACTCAGCAGGAAAATCCATAACGATTAGAGAGAGAGATGGTCTATTTAGATCAAGCCACAGAGGAAAGAAAAGATCTGTCTCCTTCCTTGCTGTGCTGCTGAACCGAAGCACTTCCGGTAGAACTTTGAGGTTATAATTACCAAGTAGAAACCAAACACAAGACTCTTGGTACAAATTCTCACTTAAAGAATATTTTATTGAAGTGTTTACATGATGAGAAATACATGGCAGGAAAGTGAAGAAAGCCGTGAATAGCACCAGATTCAACGCATTTCCCGTGTCTTGAACCTCATCTTCTCTGGAGGAGTGAACAGTGTGAGAAGCGTGGGAGGCTGACAGCCGCCCAGCCGGAAGGGGGCCCTGCTCAGCACAGCCAGTTCACTGACCATCCTTTGGTCTTTGCCCAGCATCATCTTCCTCAACGTCACTATTTAAATTTCATCCCTTTCATCTCACCCCATCTTTGCCAGTATTTCCTGTTTCCAACTTTTGCTGTGTTTCTACCCATCTTACTAAGCACCACCTGCACTACTAGTATTGTATTACTTGCTGTTAAATTTCTCTGGCCCCTGCAAAATAATGTAAGCTCTATGAGAACATTAATTGGGATCTGTTTTATGTACATATCCCTGGTGGTGTCTGGTACATAAGAGGCTCTCAGTGTATAGTTTGTGAATGAATGAATGAATGATTAAACATCAATTTAGCTTGCATTCTGAACCATCCCGCTTAGGCTTGGAGACATTAATAAGATGACAAATTTGGCACGTTATTAAAGGGACAAATTTTAAATATTACACACAGAAAAACCATCATTCCAATGCCTAACTATGTCATTCACATTAAAAAGGTGAAATGTTTCTGTAAAATGACAATTCCTGCACATTTTGGCCTTCCTCATTTACAGCTAGCTATTACACTTTTTGTTTTTTCTATTCATCAGTAGAAAAACAATCCATGGGAAAAAATTATCTGTTAAACTCTCTTCCTTTTGTTCCCTTTGACTAACTTTATTTTGCCTCTTCCCTGGCCATTGCCTCATTCCTCTATCTTCATTATCTTCTTCAGATAATCGGTCTCTTCTTCCATGAAGATTTGCTGTTGACTATCAACCTAAAATAGACTAGTAGAGGATCTGAGTAACGCCTATGAAAAAATCATGCAGCTAGCACTTTTTTTATGTAATAAAAGGAATCAAGGAAAATGCCTAAAATCTTAAAATGATACAATAAATAGGTGTTAGAAAAGTGCTGCTGTGCAGTTTCATTAAAAATATGTATCAGTGCATATTTTATACTTTCATTTTAATCCCTCACAATTTTTACTGCCCGTGTAATTGAAATTTGTAATGGGATTCATACACAGGAAGCAACACTCAACAAAAATAAAACATATCCCTAAAATCAAATTCCTCTAGGAGCATATGTTATATAAAAGGTTATCACTTTTGACTAGGCATAATACAGTGTGACACTAATGACAGGTAACAAATTAGAATATTAATCGATTTAGGTCTCTGAACTAAATCTTGGCTATCTGGCAGATGTGTTTTTTGCAAAATTGATAGCAAACAGCTTTCGTCTGTCACTTAAAATTCCCACTTGTAAGAAGAGAGGTGTGACAATGGCCAGGAGTGTGCATGTCATTAGTTAGGTAATCGGCACAGTCCAGCATGCAACATATTCAACCCAAATTGCCTGATGATATCACTCATAACACCACAGGGCTTAAAATAAAAAAGGAAAAGGACATGGTAAATGCTAAGCATTTTTATCTTTCAAATTCATTCTGTACAGTGTTATCTAAATGAAGCAGACAAGGTTTTTCAGAATGTCTCTTTATTTTGTAACTTTGATTTTAATATGACGAGGGCCAGGGTTGGTTTGTAAAGCGTGAACTCCTGTTATCCAAATAGCTATGATTAAGGTTTTGATATTCATGAGCTTCCTCAAGTAGAGTGTACCTTTCCTTAAATGCAGGAGAAAGCCACAGAGCCAAATCCTAACTCTCAGTTCAGAGTAAGAGCGAGTGGGCTGGAGGCAGATGTGTTATTTGTGCAGGCATGTTTTAGGATCCAGTCTGACACAGGAATTTTAAAATTCAAGCTATAGACAGAGAGTTATGAGTTCAATTCTAACTCCACGCTTATATAACTCCAGCCAGGCTAATATTTCTGAGCATCAGTTTCAGCCTTATAAAATGGAGGCAAAAATAAACGGCCCATCATAGAGCTGTTGAGTAAAAGTGCCCATCTATGCAAAAAGCAGGTAGATAAGTACTAACACTTATAACAACAGTCAGTGAAATTAAAGAATTGGCAGTGATATAGCTGGTTTAGTATATAAGCAAATATTTATCCACAAAGAAAATGCAGTCAAATAATGTAATATTCCACATGTAGCTACAGAATTCAGATAATATTGTCATACAGCAATGTCTCAAATATATGAACATCAAAAAGCTAATGAAGGCTGAGGATGTAGCTTTGGGATGCGTGCCTGCATGGCAAGCACAAGGTCCTGAATTTGATCCCCAGTACCACAAAAAGACAAAACAAAACAAAAAGAATGGCAAGAAGTTAACAACAAAAAACAAATACAGAAAATCCTCAGGAATGTACAGTGTCACCCAGAATGTGAAAAACAAGATTACTGGGATGATTACTAGTGTTTCTTAATCACTTTGTATGTCTTTGGTGTTTACCCTATAAAATTATCATATTAGATTTGTAAAGCTATAGTAGTGAAAATAACTGCTAGGCCCACTTTATAGATGAGAAAGTTGGTGCTTAGTAAGGCAAATTATCCAAATAAGTTATATATGGTGTGTGTGGTGGGTACAAGGATATAGTCAAATAAAATTTCCAATTTTAAGACTAAGTCTCAAGAGAATATCACAGAGGCTCAAATTACTTTCCTCATTGCTTACTACAAGTAATATTAGAAAGTACTGGTATTCCGTGCACCTATTCAGAGGTACTGGCTGATATTTAATATTCATCTTTTGATGCTTGTTGTGACTGCATACTAGAGCACAAATTTAAGACCACTCAGTTTCTCACTGCACTCTGGCTGATCTACTTCGCTTCTGCATTTCCCTTCCTTGCCCTCATGCAGGTTGATTGTCATGTTAATAACAGATTACAACCTCAGCACCAAGAGTCAGACTTTATTTCACGGTGTAAATGAACTCTTTATACATGACTCAGCTTCACCTTCAATCTGTGCACTCAATTCTTCTTACACTTCGCCAGAAAAACACTGGCAAAGATGTTGCATGCAATTATTCATTGTTAATCTGTACTAAATGGAAACACAAAAGAGTTACAGTTTTTCTGAGTGTCCTTCTCCCAGTGAGTGCTTTGCACTGCTGGGTGAAGTCATCAGTGCAGGTCGAAAGGAATCGATTTGGGACAGAGACCTGCTGAGATAGGATTGTAGTCTATCATCCCACAGAGCCATGATGCACACTTCCGCTCAACCAGAAGCTCCAATTCCATTTATTTTATCATCTTTAGTTTTTAATTTTTGTTTAATTGTAATTCAAGATATAGGAAATATGTATGTCAATTCCCTGTGTGTGTGTGTGTGTGTGTGTGCACGCATGTGTGGGTTTTTTGAGAGTTATGGTAAAAAATCAGCTTGGTTACCTAGCACAGTACTTCCTAGTAGAGTTGACCCTGCCCCTACAAGGTATAGTGGATATTTCTGAGCCATTATAGTGTGCTCAAAAGGTGAGCACAGTAGCAGCTGGGGTACATGTTGGACACGGGCCCATAAGCCTGTTCACCCTGCAAGGGACAATTTTGTTGGTTTGTTTGTTTATTTGTTTGTTTTGACACAAGATCTCACTATGTAGATGACCTTGAACTTGTAGCAATCCCCCTGCCTCAGATCTTGAGTTCTAGGATATAGGTTGTTCCATCACACCTAGTCAGACTGGAACGATTTGACACAAAAAATAATTGTTCTATAACCTCCACACATTTCAAAATCCCCTCAGAACGTGCAAATAAAAGGAAACTTTATTTATAAGTCTCTGATGCTACAACTGTTTCACATACAAACACAAAGTGCTTTTGCATGTTTCTCAGATATACTTAATTACTTTCACTTTTATTACGCTCATGTATATTTAAAAATTGATTTTCTTTTGGTGTTTAAAAATATCTTCTCATTGTCTTTGCTAAATGCAAATATCCTTTTTAGAGGTTGAAAACATTTAATTATTTTATTATGTCTTCCAATATAATTTTCCTGGGGATTTTGGAGCAAAAATACAAAGTATTTTATTATAAATGACCATCTTTTTATCCTTTATATTATTATTATCATATGTTGATTATTAAAATTATAGATGTAACTACATTGTATTATCTATTATTTCTATTCTGAAGCAGGAGAAAGAACATTACAAAATATTTGTCATGAACTTGAGTATTGCATATAACATTGATTGTAAACAATGCCTAAGATAATTCTGCAAACATCTGGTGGCCGAGGTGGAAATGTAGCAAAAGTACATGCGTCTGGTGTATTTCAGGCAGGTCACTTATATGTGTCATTGTACTTTCCCGCTAGGAATCCTGCTATGCACAAAACTCTCCAAGAAATGCACACCTTTAAAAGGAGCTAGAGTTGAGGGACTTTGTAAACTTTCAGATTACAGGTAATATGGAGTAACAGTAAGCACAGAAAGCCATCAAGTGAAGTAAAATCTTAGTTCAGTTTCAAAACCTTCTGGGCTACATTCTATTAGCATTGCAAAGATATTAAGTAAACATACCTAGAAAAAGTATAATGTTTTGGAGATATATGCAAAATACCTCTGGAATTACATTACTGAAACACTATATCAATGCACAGGTATGTTTAAAAATAGCTTTTAATGTCTACTCTTTACCACATGATAGTTACACTACAAACATACAAGCTCCACTGTTAGTCAGCAAAGTCTGATTACAAGACCAAATGTGTGAAGCAGCAGCAGAATGAGGAAAGTTGTGAGACTGGCGTTTTTCTCCTCATGCTAATGACTTTGTAGATCTTTGATTGCATTGCTGAGCTGTCACGTTTGTGCCTATATCTACTAAATCAAATAAAGTATTTAGAAGCCAAGGGGAAATTGTGTGATAGAACATTATATTTTTAGCTCTTAGCTTTATGTTTCTTTATTTTGGTTTTCATATACAAGAGTACTATATTAAGATTTTAATTTTACATCTCCTGAGTCTATGTGCTTCCCCTATCTGTCTTTTGAGGGAACTTAGGCAAACTGAAGGAAAGATTAGGAAAATATTGGTCCAGTAAAGATTTCCTTAGTAAGCAACAATCTCATTGAAAATATTGCCCTGGAGATATTCTGAAACCACTTGAACCCTCTCCCCTTTGTCTTCCCTGTCAAGCTGTTTTCACACATGCAATAAAAGAGAAAAAAAGAAAACAGAAAAGCTGACAATAGATTACAAACAGCAGAAATCTGTAACAATATATGTGACTGATAAATACTGTATGCAGTTATCTAATATAATGCATAGGTGTGCACAGAAACTCAGAAACAGGTCACGATCACAAGGCAACTATCACTAACTGAATCATGTTGGTCAACATCTTCAAGTAAAATTCTAGTTTTCTTTTCATAAGGGTGAGTTTAAAACATTGCTGACATAATCAAGTCCTTTTACTTCCTGGTAGATTTCAGAAGCTCCAAATTGTTAACACTTTGTCTATGATGCTGTGAAACTGACTCAGAGACTCCAGCCAAAGAATCCAACTCACCCAGGTCAGAAGAGATGGTCTGCTTTGCTAAAAGCTGTGAAGTGAGATGCTTTATAGTAGAACCTATAGAGTTGATCTGTCTGGGTTCAGTTGATCTCTCCCCTTCCTATCATGTGATCTTCAGCAAGTCACTTCATCTCTATATTACATAATTATAATATTCCTTTCTGCTGGAAAAATATGAGCAGTGTACAAAATATACAAGAGTACAGAAAACCATGTCTGCTACATCATGCTGGCCCTAGTCAAATTGTGTAAGTGTCCACTGCCTGTTTGTGTACAATGCATCTGTGTGTCAGGCTCCATTTGCCATGCTAAGGAATCAAGTTGAAGCACCCCATATCAACATGTCCCTGCCATCAATAGCACCGCACACTCAGAATGTTTTAGCCAGGACTTCTAAATTAAACACCTCAGCAAGACATCGACAGCTTTTATGACGAGATGTGATATGGCTCTTGCATATGCTCCAGCCTCAGCTCCAACTTCTCGCCCTCGCGCGGTTGGCTCCAGCAAGACAGAGCCTTTTAGAACTCCTGAATTTATTATATTCAGTGTTTTGTGCATCCAGCTCTTCCTACAAGCTGTCTTCTCTGCCTAAAATTCCTAACTTGGCACTGCTTGACTTCCTGGACTACTTCTGCCACCCATATGAGCTACCATTTCAAGCTCTTCCTGTCTCCTTGTCCCCAAGCTCCTAACCTGCTATTAACCAGTAACAGCATTTCTCTCTCTGTAACAAGTTTCTACTTTGGATATGCTTATAATTTGTACTTTCAGTTACCTACCTATTTGTACTTTTGTCTATCAGTCTACTTGGAGCCAGGAACTGTCTTTTGATCTCTTTCTCTCTAGTCTTTGCACAAAATCTGGCTCAGAGTAGCCAGAATTAATCTCCCCTTTTACCTCAAAAGAACCTGATAATTATATGGAGTTATCTAGGAAGGGATTCCAACAGGACTTACTGGGGTAAAAAAAAAAAAAAAAGGTAAGAAAGGCCACAAAAAAAAAGGTGGCATTCCCTAAAAGGGAGGCCAAGTTGGACAAGTTTCCAGAGCTTTGGCCCTTGACTGCTCCATCTTTTCTTCTCCTCCCTCTTCCATTTCTTTCTTCCTTTACTCGACCTTTCTTTCACATTGTCATTTTCTGTTCTGTTTCCTTTCTTCCTTTGTCACTGCTGGTGACAAATGTTCCTTATTTGTTTTATTCTCTCGGGCTTGTGACGGCCGGGTCTGAAGCCGGGTCTGACTCAGAGTCAAGACGCAAGCAGTCACCAAATTGGCCCTCTGGGTAAAAGTGGTTCTCCCCACCAGCCCTGCTTAGAAAAGTAAAAAAAGATCTGGGATCTGTGGAGATCTGGGATTCAGTATCACTTTCACCTTTTAGTTTAAACATACTGTTCTGTGTTGGAAGACCCGGGGAACAAGAGAAGTTCACTTCACAGGAAAGTTTCTACACCACACAGCCCAGTTTCTTGTGCTTTTACAGACAGAATGTTTTTAAATAGCTGGAAATGTTGCAGTGGCCTTTCTTGCAGCGGGTGCTTTTGTGAGGTTTACCGTGGTGTGGATCTGTTTGTCAGATGCTCATGTGAGTGTACATCTTGCACACCAGAGCATCGTGTGAATCTCTGAGCTTCGGTGGTGGCTGATAACCATTCAACAGTGGATATCATTTGAAGTGATGCTTCACTGTGGCCTTGCCAGCCCTCACCTGCCCACGCTGATTGGAACTGCTCCATATCACCTCGCCTTTCTACGGCTGCTGTCATCCACCCACTTTCCCTCCCAGGCCTGCCAACGTGGCTCTAATGTAATTGAACTGGCTGCCTTCCAGGTCCTCATCAGTAGCGAATCTGTTTTGCTATTTTGCATTAAGTAGCTTTAAGTTATCGCAATGCTACTGATTGAAAGCCAGGTACTTCCATAAGGGTGTGAGTTTAATCATTCTCCAGCTGAACTCCGCATGACTTCACCAGCGCTGCAATTACAGGACAGCACATCGGCAGCTCACATTTGGTGCTGTTAATTCTCCCTTCCGAGATTCTGATGCAGTGGCACCTCAGTCTGGATTACACGATGTGACCATTCACTTAGCCAGGGGCTCATGGACACATATATCTTGCCACTTTTTGCTGTGAGCCTTATCTCCCTGAAACTTTTCCTCTCTTGGCATCTGATATCTGTTCTTGAATTCCCTTCCTTCTCTCTCTTTCTGCCCTCTCCACTCCTGTGAGGTAGTGTTCTCCGAGGACCTGCCTCAGGCATTCCTGCTACCTCTGTGACTTCTCCTCATTACAGGACTTCCAATACTTGTAGGCAAAAACTTGGTCCCTAGCCAAGACGCCTCTACTGAACTTTTTACTTTTCTAAAATTCATCTTCCAGAAGCACAGTTCACATATCACAAGTTGCACCTGATGAAGATGTAGAGTTCTGCACATCTGGCCTGTGCACACAGTGCAATCACTGCTCCAAAAGCTTCGAATGCATTTGCAGAAATTCCTGCCCTCCCATATCTAACTCAAGCAACTGATCTGCTTTTGTTCCCACAATAAATGAGTTATATCTCTGCAGTGTTTCATGAAGATGAAGCCGTGCGCTAACATAGTCTTTTGTGTCAGATTTCTTTCACTTACCACAGTGTTTTTTATATTTACCCAGGAGCTTCCTTATTTCAATTGTCCATTAATTTTACTGCTAAGTAGATTTCCATTATAGGGATACACTCAACTATGTATCTGTTTACAAGGTTTCTAGTTTGGGGCTCTGAAAAATAAAGACATTATACATATTCATGTGCAACCTTTTGAATAGATGTGTCTGTTTTCATTTATATTGGGAAATACCTAGGTAGGGAATTGTTAGGTATTATGCCATTTAGTTTACTTTAAAAATCGATAATCCATTCTCTGAAGTATTTATATTATTTATATCCCACCACCAATGTAGGAGAGTTCCAGGTCTTTTTTTTTTTTTTTTTTTTTTTTTTTTTAAGACAGGGTCTCGTTTTTGTAGTTCAGGTTGGCCCTGAGCTCAGCCTTGAACTCACAGCAATCCTTCTGCCTCTGCCACCCAAGTACTAGGATTACAGGCATGAGCCACCATGCCCAGCACTAGGGTAGGTGGTTCTGATTGCTGGTGGGCATGAGTCTCCATGCCCAGCATTGTTGTATATAGTTACTGGGGATCAAATCCGGACCCTTGCCCTTGCAAAGCAGGCACCAGAATCATTGAGCTAAATCTCCAGCCCTCCATTTCTTTATATTCTTGTCAACACTTGAGAATTGTCACTCTTTTCTACCTTAGTCATTCTAATAGGTATACAGTTCATCACTACATAGAATTTTGTTGTAGAATTTTTATTTTGTTATACAATTTACTAACTGAATATGAATCGTAGGTGTAAATGTAAAAGTTAGAGCTACAAAATTTCTATAATTTCATAACCTTGACATAGGAAAAAATTCTCTTAGAAGGCGAAAATCATTAACACTAAAAAAAAAAAAAAAAAAAAAAAAAAAAAAAAAAAAAAAAAAAAAAAAAAAAAAAAAAAAAAAAAAAAAAAAAGATAAATCAGACACTTCCAAAGTGAAGACTGCTTCCTTCCTAATTATACCACAAAGAAAAGGAAAAATAAAAGACAACTTGACAAAAAGACTGAGAGGTAGTGTCCAAAATAATTGCCTTATTCTCTGTTCTCATTCATGGAAAAAAATCCAACACCCACAACTTGAAGAAGAAGGGGTTTATCTTGACTCATCATTTCAGAAGTTTCAGTCTGTTGTTGACAGGCTCCCGGGAGGAAGAGCCACCACCACAGAACAAAGCTGCTCACAGCATGAAGGGCAGGAAGCAGAGAGGATGGAGAGCAGGGGAGGGAGAGAGGGCACTTCAGGTCACCCCTAAGACCTGCCTCGTCCCTCAGCCCCACCTACTAACAGCCCATTCAGCTACTGATCTCGTTAGTGAGTGAATCCACCAATGAGATAATGCCCTCCCAGGATTGAATTGCCTTTCCCATATATGAGAATCTGGAGAAACATTATTCTAGATCTAAAGCATAATAATATGTGTATCTGACAAAGTTATTTCTAGAATATGTTTTTAATTTTCTTTCATCTCAATACAAGATGAACAAAAGATCTGACAAAAGGCACTTGACAAAAGAAGATATAAATCGACAGATAAATTAGTGTAAAATATTCAATATTTTTAATCAGTAGGAAAATACAAAATAAAAATGAAATGATTTTAAAGTTCTCCTTTAGATCCTTTTATTGGGGATCTTATTGAAGTTGATCCAACTGAAATTCAGTATATCTAAAAGTAATTGTTTCTCCAACTAAAAACTAAAATTGTAGCATCATTGATTCTATTTTCTATCCCCTTTCTCCAACTAGTTAACAAGTCACATTCCCCTATTTTCTATTCTTTCTCTCCTCTCCCATTTCTACTACTATTGCTCTAGTTTGGACCCTCATTAATTGTGAGCATCTCCTAAGAGGCCACACTGCAGTAATTTTCCACATTTAGCCAGTTCATTGTACAGAAATCTTCCAGATGATTCTTTCTGAAGCTTGCTCACAATACACAAAACCCTTTTCAGAAACCTTTAGCACTTCCTCCTTAGTTAAATGTCTTGATCCTCCATTTACCTTAAATCCTCTCTATAATATAGCCCCAACCTACCTTTCTAACCTCCTCCTGTCTTCTTTTAAGTGTTCTGTCTTATGGAGGAACTAAATTAGTCACTATTTCACAGGTGCATGCTTCTATTCCTTGTCTTTTTACCTTAGTCCACTGTCGGCTTACTTCTGAAATGCTACTACCCCATCTCTGCATATCCAAGTTTCCCTATTCTAAAAGAATAAAAATTAATTCAAATGCTAGTTCTCCTACATAAGTCCTTCCAAACATTACTCATTTAACATACTTGTCATCTCAGTAAGTAGCATAATGCTCAGATGTCCCTACTAGACTGTTTGAATTGGATAACTTCAATTCGTCCAATTTTTGATACTCCTGACTATGTGTCATATAGCTTCCAATGAGTAAGCAATTATTGTTGTACATGTCATGATGAACACCTTGGTGTGGTAGAGTACAAAATAAAATGCACCATAATTCTTGCCACCTGATAGTAGAAGTAAGATCTGCATGGAAACAACGATCATATAAGAATATGATAGATGCTAAAGCTTAAGAAACACCTAAAGAGTCATCAAATAGTAATTTGGAACAAGTTAGAAAGGATCAATATCAGACTAAGGAGTTTAGATTACATGTAATATTCAAAGAGCAGCAGGAACCTTTCTAAGTAGTTAAACATGGAGGTAACATGATTGCAGTCTTGTCTGTGAACATCAATTTAGAGCGGTGTATGAGTGTGGATTGCAAGGCCAGAAGCAGTCCGGGAGAGAGACAGGGAAAAAACAAAAGAAGGAAGACTCAAGTGAAATAATGAAAACTTAGATTGCTTGGGAAAGGAAAGTACAAATGTAACAGACTCTGTGAATGGGATGTTGACAGGCACTGTGACTGAGCCTCAGCAAAGAGAAAATGAAAAATAATTCCAGAGAAGCTGAAGAGCCATTCCAGTGAATGCCTTGTAAAAAAATGTGGAAAATGCAAGAAAAGTATCCTTTTCTTCAAGAAAAGAAAGCTGAGATTTGACTGTGTATGAGTTTCAACTCTGAAAGTTATTAGTAAGACTGTGCAGGGGAACAAAAGCTAGAGTAAGAATCAATCATGTATTCTTAAATTATAAAATTCGTGGATAAGTAGACAGGTTAATGAAAAAATAAACGAGCTATAAGAGAGTAGTGGTTAAAGGACAGCAGAACATCATGGAAACTAAAATAGGAAATAATAGTCAATCCAATTCAAAGGAAAAGTCTTTGCACAAACTGCATGATGCTTGAGATAAACAAAAGAGGATAAAGCATGCAAGCTGCCTTTGTAGTGGATTCAGTCTTGTAGGGAGAAGAAGCCTCACTTTTATTATCACCAATATCTTCTAAGTGTTTTTGTCCAAGCCTTACATCTATTTATCAAATTATAATTTGAGCAACTATTTTTTAACAATGTATTTATGATCCAAATTTTATAAGAGAGTAAAGAATTAAAGACTCTAGGCATAAATTTTAATACAGGGCAAGTGAAGAATTAAAGAGAGCTTTCTTGTAAATAAGTTATGGACGATTTAATATAAGAATGAGAAACAAAGATGAGGAAGGGGTAGTTTCAAATGCACCTTGAAACAAAGAAGGATTTAAATAACCAGACTGAATTTGTACCATTACAGAACTGAGTGGTTTACTGTGAAGTTGGTGTGTCTGGGCTGCAGTATATACTGAAGGACATAGTCTGAGGAGAGAGAAGCAGGACGCCATTTTTTGGAGAACCTTTACAGTTTTCCCGAGAAATCACAACCTTCTGTGGGCTTTTAAGAATAGAGTGTGATCTAACTCAATTTTTCCCTTTTTGACCAAGAGAAGAAATAATTAGAGACATAAGCATCCAAGCATGACAAATGCTGCAAATAGATCCTGGGAGATCGGGCCTGAGGAAAGTTTATCGGATTTAGAGCTCTTCGGTGACCTTGGAGAGCTTCATTTCATTTGAGAGCTCGAATCAGAAGTCAATTTGCAGCGTGTAGGGTGAGGAATTAAGAAATGAGAAAGTGAAAGCTGTGAGTACGAACTGTTTTATAAGAATACAAACAGAATTAAAGCCTGAGCGCTTAACTACACGGGGATGTGGGCAAAGCACTGAGGTAGTGAAAGGAAGGAGATGAGAAGAAGCAGGTCACGTGACCGCAGGCCAGTTCTTCCTGGCTACTTCCGTCCACACATTCACGCCTCCAGTGTCATCACTAATGCTTCATACCTCTTGCAGTATTGCTGACTGTGAACCCGTACAGGAGAGTTATGACAGTCTTGAATTTGAGAAATCTTTTGATTCGTTTCCATGCCTAATTTGCTGACCACAAAGAGTTGCTGAAACCTTGTGCCAAAGTATTCACTCTTTTTCCTGCCAGCATGACTAGAGCATTTCGGTCCTTAGATTTTTGATTGGCTTATGATTCTGGCTCTTACCAATGTTATTTTTATGTTCTAGCTATTCGCTTTATCCTTCTAGAATGTTCTAAATTCCTTGACACAGATACACTCTTGTCCCTTCCCATATTTAGAGGAAGCACTAAACAGTTACTGAACTAAAGAGATTAGTTTTTACTGTTAAAATATATACTAATAATTGATTTGTGCAAAAAGGTTATATTAATTTTCCATCACTATAGTTCAGCACAAACTTAGTAGCTTAAAACAATCCACATTTCATTATTTCATAGTTTAGATGGCTCAAGGGTCTACATGACCCTTAACCCACATGTTAAGTGGGTCCTCTGTAGAGTGTCTCACAGGTTTTCAAAAGCAGAAGAGAAATGCTGGGTTCTTTTTCAAGCATTTTCAGGCTGACTTTTGGCAGAATTTCAGTCTGCAGAAGGTGCAGGGGATCTCAGGCCCTAAAGACAGCCTTTCCCTAGGCATTTCACAAGCACAAGACTGAGAGCATCTCTCCCACCTGAGGAAGCGACCAGTCCTACCTCTAGACTTGGAATCAAGACCTTCCAGGAGAATCTCCTTTTAATGAATTCAAATACAACTAATTCAGCTATTTATTTACATCTACACTGCTTCTTCCACTTTACCATGTAGCATACTCATCCTAGTCACACACAGGTCTTTCCATGCCCAAGGTAAGGGGGAGGCAGGCCATGTTTACAGTGGAGGGCAAAGTGCTGGAAGCTCTTACAATTCTACTTATCACAGCTATGGAGATAGGCATTGCACGAGAGAGGACAAGGCCGGTCAACTTTATGAGAAGGCAAGAGACTGGCTTTCCTGTAATGTCAATGAACACTGAATATTTTTTATTTTCAGCAAAATTAAAAGAATTTGAACTGGAAAATATCATTCTAATTCTCATTTTGTTCTTCTCATTGGTGGCATTCTATCCTAGCTACTAAAATAGTATATTTTCTCAGGATCAGTTAGCAACATAATTACAAACGCTGGTTACTCCAATGAGTGAGATAGTGTATGAGTTTATTATAAATTACTCCCAGTCTAACAAATCCTTTCGTGGTCATATTTTTGGTGACAGTAATTAGTTCATGTCCATAGATTCCAGAATGTACATTCCCAAGACTGAAAGCACCACAGATCCCCAAATTGGAGATACTCTTCCAACTCCAAATTCTTGCTTTAAAAATATATTTAAAAAGTAAAGTCTCTGTTCTTATTTTGATCTGAGATGCAGCCCTTGGAATTAAGAGCTACTAAAATGGTATTGATTAGATTATTAGAAATTTTATGTTAAGCACTCTCATGCCTTAAAATGAGTTACATGTTGCAAGGTCTCATTCTCCTCCTTTATAAGGAATTTGCATATAATGAAACAAATGCAAAGAGGAATGCTTTATTTTAAAATAATGGATTTAACTTTTTTAATACAGAAGTTCCAAACTGTAAAGTTAATACGTGGCAAATCTCATCTTCTACAAACATGTCAAACAGGCTGAGCCTCTGATCATTTCTAAAATTGACACCACTCTGGCGGACATAAATTTCAAAAATATTCAGAATCCTAGTATAAAGAAGTTAACATTTTAAAAACTCAAGTCACAAAAATGTTGCCCATAATTTGAGAGTGAGGAAACTAACTGCTTTAAAAAGTGGTTAAATCTTGAAGCATAATAACGCCACCAAATAATGAAGATTCATCACTGTCCTCCACTGACCTTCTCTGTTACTTGTTCCACACTCTGGAAAGGAATCCCCCTGTGCTAAGAAAAATCCTATGAGGAAAGATCCTAGAAAAAAGATGATGGATTCAGTATTGATTTGCACACTGGCAGCTATTATGTTTTTAGGAAACACAGGAAAGTAGGTAGAAATAAGCAGCATTGGTAAAGAGAAAAATATCCACATTAAGAAGTTAGAATTCTATTTCTTAAATTCAAAAATACATAGTAGAGGTTACAGATTGAGCTCTATCTTCCCCTTTAAAAAATTATGCTTTAGTCCTAAACCCTGAAACCCAGCTATGAATGTGACCTCATTTGAAAAAAGTGCCTTTTAAGATAAAATAAAGTTCATATCAGAGTACAATGGCCCTTTGTCCAACATGACAATTATCCCTAAGAGAGACTCGCAGTCCAGAACACCCAGGGAAAAGGTCTCCGGGCAGCAAAGGCAGAAATGACATCAGAGCATCTACAAGCCGAGATACACTAAGGAGCATCAGCAACACCCTAAACTAAGAGAAAGGCATCGAACAGAGTCTCTGCTGGAAGCATCGGAGAAAGCATGGCCCTACTGTCACCTCAACTTCAGAGTCGCACCTGAAGAATTGTGGGTGTTCGTGGCTTTGCGCTTCCAACCTTTCAGTCTGCAGAGATTGGTGATAGCTGCTCTAGGAAACAGACACAATGGCCACTTGGAACAGTCACCCGGGTCCTTCAGAATGAGTGTTGAGGTCACTTCACCAGGGTCAGCCCCAGTCACTTATCCCAGATGACACAATACCTCGGACTTACCTGCTGCCTCAGTCGCCTTCCATCCATCTACTTAGGTCTGCACTCACTTGTGTACAGAGAAAGGAAACTCCAGCCGAAGGGGCCTTTCCCCCAGGCGGCCCCGCCCCTGTGTGCTTACTGGAAAACCAACCCGGCTGTCCTGTGTAACTGTCACCACACAACTTGAGCACGCCAAGAGATATAGTCAGGGTCTTTGTTTCTTACAACAGTCAGCTGAGGTAGACGTTAAACGTTCTCCCTCACTTCAAATAAAGAATTGAAAGTGAAGGGGATATTAAATACAGTTATCAGGCTAGTAAGTGTGAGAGGAGAATTCAGATACTAGCCGGGCTCCTCTGATCCAGCAAAGTCTCATCTAGTACAAGCAGCTGATCCTACTCTCAGAGGTCCAGAGAAGACCATGTTCTCCTGTGCAATTTGTGTATAATTTCTACTGACTTTGTAACTTGTAACTTTCCCTCTGAGATGGTCTCAGAAACATAGAGAATACTTTTTTCTCATTTCTTCCTTTCCCTATATATTTCCCCCCTCTACATCTAGTTAAATAAGACTGTTTAAATCACTCAAGTATGACCACAAGCTTTCTCACCTTGCAGCACCAAGCAAAACAGCGGAGACCATTTTCTCTCGCTGATGAAATTTTGGTGGTAAATTAAGAATATATATAATGTACCAATAAAGATCCAAATTTAAAAAAAAACAGTGCATGTCAGATCCCTTTGGGGTTTTAAAGCTCAAGCAAAATCAGCGCAGTATGAATAAATGTAAGGACTGTCCTCAGAAGCAAGGGTAAACTTAAAGATGAAGGGTAAAGTTATAGGTAAGGTTATAGAGTGAACACAAGAAATCCCATTCTTTTACTCCACTTCCAAACTCCAGGAAGCTTCATCACTAGCAAGCACAAGTTCTCCAAACCAAAAGCACTCTTCACAGGCCCACCCTGCACAGTTTGTTTTAATGATTTTAACTGAAATGTTAATTTCAAATTCTTCCTTATTTCAAAAATGAAAAACAAATTTAACAGGCCAGCAAGGTAGAGAAAAAGCAACATTAAAAATGTAGTCAGCACACAGAGAAGCAGGGGGAGCAAGAAGGGTAGGAAATGAGGGAATGTGGGAAGTAAAATTACCCCTAATAATGTAGAGAATGTGGAACAAATGTGAGGATATAAAAGCATAATTCTGTATATTCTGTCATAAAGTAAAGCAATTGATTTTACATCTACCCAGGCTCACAACGTACTCACACGGCAGGTTGTGCAAAGTGTTAAGACAACTGATCAATTCACCTTGATTCCATTCTAGGAAGTACTGCAGTGAAGTCTACATGTTGATAATTATCTGCTCTTTCCAGACCTAAAATTAGTGTCTTTTTAGTGCCTTCAGGAGCATCACTGACTTTGCATTTTTATCATTACGGTTTGGTAAACCATTTTTCCATTTGGAAACCTCAGTTCTCAAGAACTTCCCACTTGATTTCCTTCATAGTTTTTTTTTTTTTTTTTTGCATTTTTCCTCTTTGTGGAAACTTTTATTTTCCCTTCACTTAGTCAAAAAATATCAGTATTGGATCATACAGTTAAAAGAATATTAATTCCCTTTGCTTTCCCTCCAAATTTCCATACAGTTTACTGTAGTATTTGTGGAGACAGCCAAAGAGAGTTTCTTGTTTTACTTTTGAAAAGTATTTCTTTTCTAAACTCACTGCTCTCTTTAGTTTCTTTTCTTCCCTGGCAAGAATGGAAAAGACACTTTCAAAGTTATTCTACAACTTAGTTTGATGAAGTAGGAGGCAGCTATAGCAAGTAAATGTAGTTCCTGGAAATTGTTTCCACTGGAATGACAGCTATTATGACTGCAAGATCTATTATGAGTGATGAGATTTCTTACCAAAGAAGTGACTGAAATTGTCATATCTCTATGGAAAATCCACACTTCAAAAAAATATTACCTTGCTCATTACTCAAAAACTCAAAAGTAAATAACATCTAACCACACTTTGGTTTGATAAACAGAACATGATATTTTTTGTGCAGAATTTTATGAAAGCTAATGTTCATGTGAATCAAAATTTAAACACAAAGAATTATAGAAAGAAGAAGAAAATAACAGAAAATAATCTTTTGCAATTTTTCTAGTTCTTACTAACACCAGTTTTTCTAAAGAACAACTCAGGAAAGCCCTCAAACTATCTCTTTTCACTGTCTAATTAAATTCGTTGTGATTTCTTATTGAACACAGGCATAGGTTAGGTATCAGTAGATATAATACATAATTCTTTCAGTTCTGGTTCTGTTTGACAGAATAAAAAGATTTTATGAAAAGTTAGGAGATACACCAGTAAGCTATCTTCTTCAAGAAAAGAAACATACCAAAAATGCACAAACATGACCTGAATGTGCCAAAAATGAGAAATGTCAAAAAACCAGTGTAGTTGTAGAAAATTAGGTCTTGTACCATAATGTAGAATATATGTTTAGCAAACAATCATAAAGTTTTTTATATCAATTAACCACAGATTATTTCTCATGCTTAAAAGTAGTTATGGAAGATTTGTACTCAGATTTAATCATGGGATAAAAATTATATTTTATGGAAATTATGCAAAAGACTGAATGAAAGTAGATTCTAAAGACCAGCAGACATATTAGTGGCCACTTCTGCCAGGTAAAGAACTCTTTGTGAAAGACATTTATTCCCTTTCCAATCTGGTGTCTATCTTTTTTATTCCATCATCTTCCAGCCTCCCTTTAGCTCTGAATGCATGAATTCTGTGCTAGTATTTATTCATGAAATCATCTTCATAGTTTTTTTTGAATTCTGCTGTTTCTCATTTCTCTAAGTTCCTATATCAGTATTTTTTACCTTTTATGAAGCCCTACTCCATTCTCGCTGCTATAACAATATACTGAAGACAGGGAGATTTATAAGAACAACTAATTTATTGTTCATATTTACAGAGTTTCAAAGGCACTTGCTTCATCTTTGGTATCTGGGAGAACCCAGTCTTTTCTTCCATGAAGGAGCATTTAGCACTGGCCTCACATGATAGAAAACAGATGAGCAAAAGAGTGAATGTTTTAGGATCCTCTTTTATAAGTCATTAATCTCATTCATCAAGGAAGAGTAAATTACCTCCCAGAGGCTTCACTTCTTCATCTTACCATACTGGGGAATAAGCTGCAATGTTCAAATTTTTGAAAATACATTCATGCTGTTGAAAACTCTGAGGCAACTATCACTAATTTTATGCAGTACAATCAGTTATCTCTTTTCTAAACTACTGTGAATTACTGCAAGATTGAGAGAGGGCCTTGGTTTGTTTTATTACAACCATCTGACAGTATTGAGAACAGAAGGGTTTGGTGTAAGGGGGAAGGTTATCTGTTGGGTATACTTTAACCTTAAAGTGAAAGAACTGAAGGACAGTTGCAAAGAAGTCATAGAAGAAGAGTTTCAAAGAAAGAAAGATTTTACTTTCATTTGAAATTTTTAAATCTGTCTTCAATTCAAAATGTAGCAGAGGTCCGGGAAAGTGAAGATCTTTGTATTTAATGAGTAATGTATCTCCTTTTACCTTTTAGTATATGGTTTTAATAGAATAAATAGTAAGACTTTTGAGAGGATGTTCAAAAGTCAAGGGTGACTTGGCTTTGTAGACTTTTGTGGGACTTTTTTTTGGTACTGCAGATCAGATTCAGGACCTTTTGCTCATGAGGCAGCCGCTAGAAACACTGAGCTAAATCCCCAGCCCATTTTGTAGACCTACATGGAAGAATCTAGTCTCATTCCTCCCATTACCAGCGCTGCTGATTCACTGAGAAGAAAAGATACAAACCATCTAATTGTTATAACTTATGAGGGATGAATCTTTATACAATTAGACTTTTATAAAGTTTTTAAGTATTTTTAGCCTAGAACTAAACACTAGTGCTGGGATATGTAAGGTAAAATGCAGTCATTGATTTGATACAAGGTTAGTGAAATATGTTGTTTTAATGAACTAGGAATCCATTGAGGGAAAGATTGGGTTGAGGAGGTAAAGGAGGACCTCTATTGCACCAGACAGTTGGGAAATGGAAAAATGAGCACATGTGAAAGAGAAAAAAATATTTTAACAATAGTGTGAAAGCCAGAGACCTCTCGTGGCTTTTTGTTTAGAAATCATCTTAGCAATTCAGGCATAGAAATATCAAAGGCATAGGAAAGTGGAGTGTTTGTAAAGCTGAAGAAGACGTGAGTCTTAAAATGCAATGGACAGGAATTTAACAGCAGAGAGAATATAAAAAGACTACCAAGGATAAATTAACCCACCACTAAAACTAGAAAAATAATGACATGATGACATGTTTAACAGCTCTAAAATCTGACAAGGCAGCATACTTGAGGTAAGGGTATGCAAGATAGGATTGAAACCACGTGTGTTCCAGACATTGATAATACACCACCAAGTCAAAAGGAGAGGTCAACTAGACACCCCAGAGCACTGGTGTCAAACCTAAGGCTCACGCACTATAGCAGGCTGTTTGTGTCACTGAAAGCTCTGAAAAGCTCAGCATCACTGCCCTAAATATATTACTAATAAAATATTATCTAGCATCAACCTAGGAGAATCTGTGATTATGTCAGTGATAAATGACCTTGAAGAGTTAGTATCACAGATGATTCTTTTGAATTTAGCCCTAACAGTTAAACCTAATTTTATCTGAAACTGAAGAAAATAGAGTAAGTGAGAAATGAGCCCATACTGTGGGAAGCCCCTCACACTTTGTATTGTTACTGCTGCATAATCTAATTTATCCTAATGCAGGAGATTTTATAATATAAATTGATCCTGATGAATACAGGCAACAATGAAGCATTTAACTATTTCAGATGATCAAAATATAAGCCTAACATACCAAATGAACAGAGGCTTTCTTTTTTCGGAGAGGTGTGGGAAGAAAAGATCAAAGTGATCTGCTCTGCCACCCTTTTCTGGCACTGAACATGGACACAATTTGCAATACAGCATAGATGCCAGTTAAAGTTAAAAACACTACTGCTGTCTTCCCATCACATGATCATGCAGACAGTGGGAAAATTACAATACAAATTTTTGCCTTGTGGCACACATTTTCCTTAGTAATATTTGCAGTCAGATATTTTTAAGAACACAGGTGTGTTTAACTGCCTTTAAGTTTTGCAGTTCAAATCCATTCAGTGTTGAAAACTGCAGCCCAAAAAGGAATTTTAGGCTTTGTTGTCCTGTAAAGCTTTACAGTTACAGATTGATTTTAATATATCTAGGAGAATATGTTTTCTTTGTCATTGTGTTTACTTGCTAATGGATTTCAATTATCAAACCATTACCCACTCCAACATCAATGTTCTGACAACCCTCATGATTTCTGAATTATTTGTGCCAAAATTACAAGTTCTACTGAATAGTTTTACTAAATCCAATGATAAAAATATATTTTTTCTCATGTTATATTTCAAAGATCTTTAACAGGGGTTGTTTAATAACTCTAAACTATTTTTTGATCAAGAGATGAACAATACTGTTAACAATATCTTTCTAAAGTTTAGTAACAGTAGGAGTCTATTTTAAAAATTTATTGGCAATTATTCTGCCTGGTACCCAAATCAGTAGTCCACATTTCCTATTTGTTTGTCCTCTACTTGAATTTTAACAGTATTATAAAATGTAATACTGATTAACAGTATTATAAAATGTATTAGTACAACATGTGGATAATGAATTTTTTTCTATGTATTTCATGATTCACATTGAAATTAACTTTAGGAAATGCCCAAAACTTGTTAATGTAAACTTTAGTTCCATTAGACTTCATATTACTAACAAAATAGTATCTAGCATCTACCTAGGAGAATCTGTGATTAAGACAATAATAAATGATCTTAAAGACTTAGAGTATCACAGATGATTCTTTTGAATTTAGCCCTAACAAACAAACCTAGTTTTATCTGAAACTGAAGAGAACATATTAGATGTCATAAAAAGACAATAAATCACATCTAGACTTATAAAAATATCAACTGACCTATGGGAATATAATCAACACATTTCCTTCTGATACCATCAGTCAGCAAGTTTGCTTACTGAGAGCTTCGTTTGGACGGTGGCTTTGTGAGTTGAGGTTAAACGATGTTTGTCTCATAGCTGGTACTAACCATGTCTCGGGATCACCTCGCCTGTGGTTACTTCGGTGCAGCGGCGCTTGTGCAGAACAAGCAGAAAGGAGGAATCTCTCACCCTCTTCCTATTCTAGCATTAGCTCCTAAGTGAACCAGAAGAGAAAGAAAACATCCGGTTCTCAACCCCACCTGCTTTTAGAAATGAATGGTTGTGTCCGTATCTGCCCTGAGATGCTGGGTTTAAAGCATGACAGGAACCAGCTCAAATATGTGATGACATTTCAGAGTGATATCCGAGTCTTCCTCTGAGCATCAGCATTTTATACGCCAAAAGGAGGAAAAGATCGACTCTTCAGAGAAGGAAGCAACATTAAGCAGTGAATGTAAAAACGGATTCTCTTGTTTTCCCAGTGAAAACAGACGAGCTAGCTGCTTTGCAGAAGAAAGTTGGTTTCAAGTGTGCCTTTATTTTACATATCCCCGTCGCTTACACTAATGGATAATAATCTGATTTATTTCATTTTGTCGCGACTGTGACGGTGTTTGAAAGCAGGGTTTTCTACTTCTTATCTGTGACCTCCCTGGCTTGAAATCTCAGTGCTAGTTGACAAAGCAAAAACCATCCACGCAGTATCACTTCCCGCAGGATGGCTCCTCTGAGTGGACAGACGGTGCGGGCACTGAGCTACACAGAGCACATCAGAATGGGCTTCTGGGCATCTGCGAGGATTTGGGGTAATTTACGAGAGAAATCATGCATTTGCTACTCTCCTGGGGGTTTGCCGCCCAGTGATTTTGCCTCCAACACAGGAAAATTAAAGGGCTGAATTCCACTGTGACGCGCACGAGGCTCACTCAGGAATAACAAGTTAACGCCAAAAGTTCCTTAAAAAGATATAAAGCTAAAGCATGGGAAACGCAGAGCTTTTTTGGTTGTTGTTGTTTTAAATTGCAACATAACATTTACACCTCTTTGTGGGGTGTGATGATAACAACACAAACACATAGTGCCTAATAAAGAGAAGTGGCCGTTTCCATTTCTTCAAACATGAATCATTTTTATATGTTGGGAATTTCATATTCTTCTAGTATTTTGAAACATGCGTCATGCAGTGTTTAACCAGTAGTCAACTTACTATTTTTTTTTCTTTAATACAAAAACCAAACTAGTTCTTCATCTCCAGCTGTTTTGGTACCACACGAAATGTCTCCTGCTCCCTCTCCCTCTCGGAGGTCCTGGTCTCTAGTGACCACAGTTCATTCCACTAGTCCATAAAATCAACTTTCTAGTTTTCAGAAATTAGTGGGACTGCAGTATTTGTGCTTCTGGGTCTGGGTTATTTTGTCAGATTTAACAACTTCCAGTTCCTTCTTACACGTTGCTTCAAACACCAGGATTTCCTTCTTTTCAGGAGTTAGGTTCCATTGTGTATGTACACCGCCTTACCTCAACCCATTTATCTATCAACCCCAGCTGAGCTGCTTATACATTGTAACTGTTGTGAATCAATCTTGCTGAGGGAGTCTGAGTATCATTCTACCCAGAGGGAGTCTGGTTAGAATGGTTTCTTCTTCCTTAGCTACCTGCTCAGTAATGCAATGCTGGATCATATGGTAACTCTAATTTCAGCTATTTGAGGAATCTCCATGCCATTTTTCATAACACTATACTAATTTATGGACAACCAACAGTCCAACAATATGCAAGAGTTCCCCTTTCTCAACAGGATCAACACATATGTTGTCTTCTGGTTTTTTTATAATATCCACTATCGTGGGCATGATACCGACTCACTGTAGTTTATTTACATTTCCACTGGTGATTATTGAAATTGAGCATTTTTCCAGGTTTACCATGTATGTCATTCTTGAGTCTTTTGCTCATTTTCAACTGGGTCGTTTTTGAGCACTATTTTGAGTTTTGTTTGAGTTTTATTTGAGTTTCACTTGTTTGTGCAAGGCTCAGTGCTCAGCTTTTTGAGTTCTTTGTATATTCTGGATATTAATTGCTTGTAGGATGAATATTTAAAAATATTTTCTTCCATTCTGTAGGTTGTCTCTTAATTCTGCTAATTAATTCCTTTTCTACATAAAAGCTTCTTGGATAAAATATTTCATTTTTTGTTTCAGTTTGGTTTTGGGTTTTTGAGATAGGGTCTTTTTATGTGGTTTAGACTGGCCTCAAATTTACAGTGATCCTCCTGCCTCAGCTTCCGGAGCACTGGGATTATAGGTGTGCAACACCTGGCTAAAATTTTATTTATTTCAATTTTTGTGGTCTATACCATTAGGGTCTGATCTTAAAAACTGTTATTTACATCGTGTCTTGAAATTTAAAAAAAAAAAAAAAAGCCAAAAGTTTTTTCACAAAGGTTACCTCTTAGGAAGAGAGAAAGACATGGCATCTGTGGTCAGATCAGCTCAGTGTGAGTGAATGAATACAAACTTTTCCCATTTACTTAACTTACATTTTATTGATTCTGGAACAATTAGGAGTCCAAGAAGTAATATGTAAAAAATCATAATGAAAAAGGCTGAATAAAAATTGTATGTGCTATGGGAACAATTTAAATATTTGTGAATTAATGAGGACAAGAAGAAAAAATATAAAGAAGTGACTGGTTAAGATAAAACTGAGAAATTTGGATAGAGATGGAAAAGTGAAATGATTGAAGTACTGATGATCAAGAGAAAAGAACATAACATAAAAACTACAGCTTCATGCACAGCTAATGAAATGTGCACTATTAATCATTTTCACCAATTTGAACTGAGTTTTCTTTTTGTCCTTTTCCTTGTAGCCATAAAATCATTTTAGATTTCTGCTAAATGAAAACATTTTTTCTTTTTTATGAATGTCTTCAGTTAATATTCACATGTATGTGAATTTTCTATTTACTGCATATTCTGAAGTTAGCACAATCTGACACCGTTGGGCTTAAAACTTAAATTAGGCATAAAAAATTAGACAATGGTAAAAGAAAAGAATTTCCATCCCTTAATAATACAAGCATTCATAATATCACAGAGCTCTTCTGCCAAAGGATGGATTTTTCTGGTGTATTACCATTTCTGTGAGCACGTGCGCATGCACACACACACACACACACACACACACACACACACACACACACACACACATACACACACATACACACACACACATACACACATCACCAAAATGTTTTCAGAAAAGAATCAGCAGAGACCCACAATACAAAGAAAGTTCCATCATGACATATGCTTCTATAAGAAGAAATTCAGCTTCATTGACTTAGAATGCCTATAATAACAAGTATTTTCAAATATGCCCTAACACACAGAGAATGTGACAGCAAAACCCCCTGCTTCAGTGACGCTGGGCCCGCTCCCATAAGCTGAAAAACAAATTCTGCAGTATTCAGGTAATCCTGTCTTTCTGAACAGACCACATCTTGTGCCATGACTGGTATAAACCATTGCACAGCTCCCCTTTCCCAGGTCTGACTTCTTAGATGGCTCATTCTTGCAGCTCCTAAATTTCATTGTATTCTATCAATTCCATATTTCTCATCCAGTGACCAAAATCTATATAAAAGTTGAAATTTATAATTCTTCTATGTATTAATGGTCCTACATTGTTTCCCTCAGGACTTTTTTTCCGTTTGTCTTCTATTTTTAAGTCTCCTTTTTTTAGTAGATTTTAGTTTCAAGTCATTCTTTTGAAAAGAAAATGATGTGATTTCATCATATTAAAATACCTGACTGTATCATAAGATCAGAGGAGAAAGATGATCTTCAGGATCATCTAGTGAGATTCCTCTAGCCGGAAATACTCCATAAATCAGTATCGTGAACTGCTGGCCATGGACCAGGGTCTCCTCCCCATTGGGCCCTGAGCCTACTCACAAAGCCAAAAATCTAAATTCCTCCCCTCCTACCTGTCACCATTTTTCAGGGCTTGAAAGATCATTAAGTGCTCAGTAGTCTCACACAAGCATGCACACTTCAAGCAGAAGTAACAGCATAAATTAGTTTACTTTAAGCCACAGGCTTGAAACTCAGTGGGACCCTGTAAGTGACAGCTGGGAAGAAAAGCAGCACTGCCTGCTCCGTAACCCTCACTGCCTGCACACTCATCCATGCTCAGTCCTACTCTTCCTACATCTCTCAAGAAGTATCAATTTCTACATTTAAGAAATTTTTATCTCTCTATTCCCAGTATTTCTATTCTTTTTATGTCATTTGTTGCCTCTTACTCTCAGCTGTAGAAATTACAGTGGGCCAATTTTCATGTCCCTTAACTTTGAACAAAGGCAAGTCAGCTGTGGTGTGCATGACTGTAATCCTAGAACTTTGCAAGGCTAAGGCAAGAGGGTCACAAATTGAAGTCGTGCCTGAACACCTTAGTGAGAGGCTGCCTCAAAATTCACAAAGGCTCAAGGCTAAGGCTGTGGGTTCAATCCCTGGTGCCATGATATATATGGATGGATGGATGGATGGATTGGTGGGTGGGTAGATGGATGGATGGATGGGTCAGTGGGTGGATGGGGAAGCAAATAGAACCAACTCTTCAAAGGAAATCCATATAATTTCATTTTTTTGGATCTAACTATTTTAAGTGCTACCAACAAACACTTTTAGGATAAAAAAATACTAAATTTCAGAACAGAAATTATACATTATATCCCTCTACAGTAGGAAGTAGAACTAATTAGCATTTATTAAATTTCCTCTGTCTGCAGGGTTTTCACACAGATCACTTCATACAGGATTATGACTGTGCTGCTATCATCACTCCCACTTTTTATGTAAACAAAGGCACACAGAAGAAAAAGAGTCATCGAGTTTTAAACTTAGTATTCTCTGACTCCAAATCTCTAACACCTTCTCCTATAGCACATAAAACTGAAGTAATATTTAACATTATAATTGATTTTCTATGATTTTACTATTTACCTATTAAATTTTACATTTATTAAATTCACATATAAACATTCACTTCATTAAGTCAGATTCCACTGATATGTGAGAAAATGACTGTCCTCGGAAGTCAGTTGATCCAAATCTGTTGTGGTCCAGAGGGTCCGCGCTGTGTGCTCCTTCATAGAACATCATCACAAAACACTCACTTATAATGCTGTGGCTTTTTCAGGAAATTACTTTCCATTGCCAGATATTGATGGTGATTGTGATAATCACAGTTAACCAATCTTATCATCTTACATTTTGCTTTTATCCAAAACTCTTGTTTCGTTTTATAGCATAGCTGGACTTTTGCCTAGAAAATTATAAAACATCCTAAAATAAGCAGTAGCAATTTTAATTTTCTGGAGAGACAGAAATTTATCTTATCTAACTCCAACCCCACAATGCTTCATGAGGTTTTTCCAGCCGTAGGTGTTCACATCTGCTGCTGGAAAATTGCTAGTGTTGCATGGTGGGGACGGAGGTGAGGAAGAAAACCGTGATCACTTTTCCCAGTGAATCTGATGCAGTCACGCCCCGTACCATCCTGGGATGACTGAGACTTCATGCAAGACTGAATGTCTTTAAGTGCCTTTTCACCTTTTCTGTATGTGTATTCTTAAGACTGTATCTGAGATCATCACCCATCCCTTTAAACAAAGTAGTGTGCCCTTCTCACATTGTGGGGTATGGGATGTTTTCTCTGTCACCTGTCTGGAACCTGGGGGAGCCTTTCAACTTCTCCAGGCAGATACTGCACCCTCCATTTACTTACCACCTCCCCTCCCCATCTCACAAGTTGTGCTGCTCAGAGAAAATCAAGAAAGTTGCCAGAGAGCAAAGTGCTCCAGGTAACTTCCCCTGGCTCTGTACTGTATCTTCTCTCCTCTCTCTCTCTCTCTCTCTCTCTCTCTCTCTCACACACACACACACACACACACACACACACACACACACACACACACATCAGACGTAAAGCAGTGCCAGAAAAATCTGGAGTAAACAGAGAGAGAAAGCTGAGGTGTGAGGCAAGGCGACGCGCTTTAGGGAAGACACAGGAGTGAGCTTTGGAACACGAGGTTCAGCAGGGAACTGACTCAGACTGAGAAGTACAGTCACTTCTGGCCACCTTGTAGTGTCTGTAGAATATGCTCCTGAGTTTCATTCCCCTTTGTTTCAAGTGCCTGACACAACTTTCAAGAGCAACAATTGGAGGAACTGTTTAGTACAATCAGCACCTGAAACATGGTTTTAGCACAGAACTATCCCTTTCATTATATTCTATAGCTTTTAATCCCTAAGAAGATCCCCAGGCTATTTTATTATACTATAAAATCATATTAAAATGTAAATTTCTGCTAATGTTACAGATCCACTCCAAACCACTCCTACAAAAGTCTATGAGCTTCTAAGACTGTTTTCAAAAAATGATGAGCAAAAATTTAGGGTGTCATGTACAAATACCCACAATTCAAATACAAATACCCATAATTAATGTGAACACTGTATGTCATAAACATGAACAAAAAAATAATAACAATGAAAATGAAGAAAGGGGATCCAGAGACAGAGGAAGAAATGTGGGTATGGGAGGGAAGGAGAATAAGACAATATTAAATGTTACAAATACGTCCATATCCCCTAAGATGAATGTAATCTTCATGTGACCCAAACATAATAACAAACATTTAAAAGAAATATGAAATATAAATAATGGGCTAAAAGCTGTGACCCTAGCACCACTGATTGTTTGAAACAGGTTTTTATCAGAGGTTGAATAACAAAAAGAGGTTAGCACTTCAGATACTCAGCCTGAGAGAGGTTGGCACATGACTTTTCTTCAAGGATCTCTGAAAACTCACATTGTTTTCTGTGCCTTAAATTTACCATCAGATAATAATTATAATATTGACTAAGTTAAATAATAAGCCCAACTATTTTATAAATGTTCAGTGGTAATATGATCTCAATCTAAAGTTGGCTCTTAAATTGAAGAATGACCATTATAATTAAATGTCTGTAAATATTATTGAATAATAAATGCTGAATGTAAGGTAAAGCTGTCTCAGACACTTAAAATACATGACCAGTTATGAAGAGAAATAATATCTACAAGCAGGAGGTTAATGTATATGTGCAAGTATAATGAGTCTATTATCAGGCAGATCTACCATTTCACCAATAAAAAAAGTGAAACACCCAATCATTAATATCTTTACATTAGCTATTTTCTAATTATTGAGAGCCCAAAGTCAGGCATATTGCTTATATCTATCAGTACATATATAATATTATTCTTATTCTACTTCCATTACTATTATTGCAGCTGTTGGCCACTGTGGCTTCCAAGGATTAATTTTGGTTCTACCCAAAGTTGAATATATTCCTTCAGTATTTATCCATACTTGAAACTACAAAATACCTTGTTTTTCAGTTTTCAGATAGCAGTCTTCTTTCTAGAATGTTACCCGACATTCTAATATATCACTGAATCAGAACAAGTTGAGTACACTGGTGGTGGCATAATACATATAAAATTGCTGTATTTTGTTATTCATCTAGATAAATTTTTGAGTTTGCTTTTCTCAGCCAAGTCCACAACATTTTCAAATGTCAAAGTTTGATGGGAACTATTGGAGAAATATAGCAGGAATTTTTAACTTTCCTTTGTGTTACCTAGTATGCTAAGAACTTTATGTATTACAAATTTACATAACACGAATCACAGGATTTATGTCATTAACCTTTCTAGGTAACTGCCTCTCATTTTAAAGATTGTAAAACTGGAGTTCAGACAGTTTAAGTAATAGGACTACATTTATGTGAAAATTCAAGTGGCAAGCCTTGGACTTAATATCCAGGGTCTTTCTTTTATTTGATACTTCCCTACTACTGTCTTTGTTATTATCGATTATATTTTGTGACAACTGATTGTCATTGATTTGAAATAAATAATTTGAAATGATTTCAGGTAAAAAAAATCTTTTTAGGAATGTACTCTCAGATATGTACATAAGTGATATAATTAATGTTGGGTCAGTTTGCAGCATAAAAATTTTTTAAATGTCAACATCTATAGAAACAGTACAAAAGTAAAACCACTAAGACCTAAGTTTCAGCCCAATAGTCACAAATAAGAATCACTATATGGAAGCCACATTTGAGATTATCCATGTTCTACTCTAAAATGGAGCTAATGTCACCCATCTTACCTGCCCTACAATTTAGTTTCTAAGGCACGTCCATAGTCTTCCTAGAGTAATAAGCAAGGTAGACTTGCACACAGTTTCTCAATGATCAGGAAAAATTAATATCCTTCTGAAGTTTCCTCAGGATTTAGCTAAGCATCATTTTTAAAATATATCATGTGGTTTTAATAAGGTGTTCAATAAGGTGAATATATTCATGCCTTTATTACATATAAGCAATATTTAAAGGCTTTCCCTGTCTCTAGTAATACTCAAGTATGTTCCATAAAACTCACTATGTACACAGCCTGAGTGACAGTTCCTAGGAGCACAGTTAAGGCAATTTCCCCCAGGATGAAGTGATGAGTCACAATGCTGGTAAAAAGCAAGGATTCATGTATCATTAAATAAATCAAAAGGCCTGAACAAATGAGGATGAGGACAAAGTAAAGGGTTCATACCTCGAGTTACACAGCTAGGCGGGAAGTAAGTCTTTTGGGAGAAATGTCTCATTTTGACCAAAGTGAGGAAATTCTACATTCTTACTAGAGATCTATGAGAATCTACAAAAATTAGCCAGCATCATGCAGGTCTTGAGGTCATGTGCTTTCAGTTACAGTGGCCCTAAGTACAGATTCTAAACAGAAAGATAACTTTTTAACAAAAGTACATAAATAAAAAGGCAAGATTGACTGGTCTGTAGAATCTCTTTAAAAGCAAGACCAGAAAATAAATCAAAGATCATGAGTGGCATAGAAAACTAAAGATCCAAGTATCCAGAAACCAAAAAGAGGAAGAAATAGTGCTTACAAATTGGGCAATGGACAGAGGAAATACGCCTTGGAGAAAAATATACTGAGAGAAACGGAGAAAACAACACATTGCAAGGAAAATTGATGTTTGGTCCATAGCAGTACGAACCCTTTGGCTAATCAAGAAAGAGTATCCTGTGGACAGCTGGACAAGCGAGGAGCTTTGTTTTCACTATTGTCTACCTGTCACTTTGTATAGTAATGAAATTAATGAGCTCGACTCTTCCCTTTCATGACTAGCACGACTCCGACATCCTGTTCTCCACTCAAGCACAGCAACCACACAATTCTCCTGTCAGGGCCATCATCTCTCTCCAACTTACAGGAATTCTAAAAATGTACCCACCTGTCTCTAGAATAACAAACGATGTACTAAAGGAAAAATCTTTCCAAAAAGCAGATAATAAGCCTATATATCCCTTTTGTCAGTTTATTCCTTCTACATAAGCGTAGCCATAAATTATAAAATAACAAGGGATGAATAAATACCCCTTCAACTGATACACTTTTATCACAATTATTAAGAATTTAATTTTAATAATACTCATTGCATAGAAAAGAAATAAGATGATACTCAGTTATGAATTATCTAAAAGTCATCCACAGGATCCATATTCAGTACTTAGAATATGTTTTCCCCTTGGACTATTTGGCTAAAGATAGAAAACAAATTAAGGAAGGTTTCAACCAATTCAAAGCATCAGAATAGAACAAAATGAGAACAGGATCAGAATGTCAGAGCTGTTTATTTTGAAAACTTCCGATATTAAAGTTGAGAAGAAAGTTAACTTCCATGAGGGGAAAAGAAATGACTCATAACATGTTTGGAGTTTTGAATTTAGAAATCAAAACTCGAGAGAGACATACTGCAAATTGCATAGGATAAATGGATTTCCCTTCAGCCACAAAACTGTGTTGTTTGCCACCTGACTGAAAACTGTTACAGACTTCCAAAGGCTTTGGAACTGATTAGCCCCTGAATCCCGCCACCCTGCTAACGCACCTGGCATGCTTTGTGTTTACCAACACATTCCTCCCTGGAGCTTGCAGCTAGCAGCCTCCTGGGCTGACTGCAAAGCCTTATCTAAATCCTCTGGAAGTTGTGCAGAGGTTTATCTCTGCCTGAAGACCCAACAGCATTCTCCACATCAAATTCAGACACTCCAATACTGTGAAGATATAGATGACTTTGCCTTATCGTTTAGAGCAGACCATCATTATTGCAGACATTTTATAAAATTAATTATTGGATTAATACATGTGAAGATAAAATGGTCTTCAGCCAACTAACTTCTGCTATCAACTGCAATCATTGCACCTTAATAAGTCATTCAGCAGGGGAGATGAATTTGTTGAGAGGCACATTAAATACTGCAATCAGATTAAAGATATAGGTTCTGGTAAAAATTTATCAAGGTATAGGTTGCTTTGTGTCTATCAAAGAAATATCACATATTTTCTTGAAGTTTTTGTACATTGACAGTTTTTAAGAACTTGTGGGCAAAGAGAAACTTTTCCATGTTATTAAATTTTAAGATTTTTTAAAAATAAAACAGTTCTAAACAAGTACACATTTGACAAGTCAAATAAGGCTTCCATGAACACACAGAATCAGAAACTAACAAAAAAAAAAAAAAGCCCATTTAATTTGGCATTTCACATGCTGTACAGTATTGTTCATTATTTGTTTTATGTATATTCATCACACTTGCCCAAGTAGTTAGACGCTAAGCTTTTGAAGTACTTTATTTCAAATCTGCTTAACATTCTTCAGACATACTAGGCTTTAACGTGTTAAACAGACCCTGAAATGGAGGGGTGAAGGAGTCTCTCCTACACTGCTATTAACCACAGTTAATACACCCTACGAAGTCACACGGACTGGCCCCAAGCGCACAGCTTGGGTCGTCTTTCCCACAGCATTCTCTCACACAGACCCTCGCTGTCTCTTGGTCAGGGACACAAAGCACAGGGGACATAGAGCCATGTGACAGGAAGATGTCAAGCAAGTTCTTACGGAATTAATTCTGAAGGCCATCTGGAGACAGCTACATAAATTGACTACAAGAAGATATCTTCTCATTCAGTATGATAAAAAGTAAATTAGATTTGTGCTGTCCTGTCTCCCTAAGACCTTCAACATGGTAGTCATTGGTTGATAAATTAGATTAAAGGTATTTAATCACCACCACCTCTCAGTATCCCCCCAAAAAAGTAAGAGAAGGAAAGAAAAGAGAGAAGAAATAAGGAAGGCAAGAAGAAAAAGAACTGGAGAGCCCAAAATGCTGCTTTCACTAGAGCGGGCGGCTTCAGAGAATGCTTGGAAAGAAAGCTTCTCCACGGAGCCATCCTCGAGCCTCGAAGCCCAGTTTATCTTGTCCTTTTCCAACCTGATACTGTATAGAACCCTTCTGGGTGTTGCCTCCTATCTTTTTTTCTAATTTTTACCTGGCAGTTACTATTTCTGAGCTTCCAAGAAAGGAATCTGTTTCCCTCTATCCGTATACCCACACCCCGCATTCCTTATGCATACAGGCGATGGTCAGTGACAGATCAATGAAAGGGCGAGTGATCACTTGAAAGACTGAGGCAGACTCACTGCCCAGCACTGCTGGTGAATTTTACCCTGATGCTCTGGGGATGGATTTTTTTTTTTTTTTCTGAGACAGGCTCTCGCATGAGCCACCATGCCTGCAGTATGTGGTACTGGTTGCTGTTGGGCATGAGTTTCCACGACCAGTACTGTATGTGGTTATGGGGGGATCAAACCCGGACCCTTGCACTTGCAAGACAGGCACCAGAACCACTGAATTATATTCCCAGCCCATGAGAATGGAATTTTTAATTTGGAGTCACTGGTAGAGACCTGCCAAACTGATTTCAAACTGGAGTTCCATGCATTATTGACTGTGGGAAAATTTACACACAGAGACAAACACACACAAAGATATATTTTTACCATGAAGATTTCACAGATTTTATCATTATTTTAAAAAACAGCATAAGATTCAAGAGAGGTTTAGAGCTCCCTCTCTGAAAAGTAAGGAGAAACGAGTTTGCAGAAAAGAATCGATAGTGTTTGAAGTCATTGTGGCCAATAAAGAAAAATTCTTTATTCTGACCTCTACCTGGTTAGTTTAATCGTCAGCTGTACTCCCTGTGACTTTGTGTACTTTTTCAGGTTTTCCTTTCATGTTCTGTCTCTGGAGGTGACTAATGAGAATATTGATCCACATATTTCCAGAGCTTCTCTCTTTTTATTCCATTTGCATTTTGTAATTTACCAAAAGCTTCAAAATTTCAGGCTTATTCTGTATCTTTGCCAATTTTTCAAAAATGATTATCTTTACGTGTTTTTGAAAATTATACATAAACAATTGCAAAAGCAAGGCTTTGAAGTGCAGATCAATTTCCCTAGTAGTTAATAGCACAATAATTATTTCTATATTGTATTCTGCACCTTGCAGAATCATTATAATGATCTAGAAAGATGATAGATTATTTTGAATAAAACGAGAGGCTGGCAAAAGCTTCAGTAAGTGTAAGAATAAAGAAATGCAAAGATTATTCACAGAATTCATTATGCCAGATATTAGAGCAGTAGTAAGACATTCATTCAACAGAAGAGAAGTCCAGCAAAGGTAGAAAATGCTTGATGTTATTCCTGAATTTTTATAGTGACTGTACAGCTACTACGGTATATCCCTATGCTGTCTGCCATCTATTGGCTGACATATTTAGGGCTGATACAAATGGATAAGCTTATATTTCCCTCAGAGAAAAATACAGCAGCCTGTCTTGTGAAAGAGATACGAATTGGAGGTTGATCTTCATTTGACTGATGAGAATGAAGTTGACAGATGAAACAAAGCTGCCCTTAAAAGTGAAATCAAGTCAGAAATCTAAAACCCAGTGAGTCAGGCCCAGAATGAACCAAGATCCCGATGTATAAATCACCCAATCTTTGGTAGCCTAGGAGGGAGCAATAGCTGACCATGAATGGGAGAGAGAAAAGATCGGATCAGATCGAAAGAACCAGCACTAACAGACCTACGGAAAAGCCCACGGGCTGGGGGACACACTTCAAGGACAGCAGCACTCTGCTGCTGTTGCTGCTGGTGCTCCAGCTCCAGAGCGTGGCTTTGTGGGTGTCTCCAGCTTTCTGATTTTCACTCACCCAAGTCAGGTATTTTTAGGAATGCAAAACAGATCTATCTGGAACTCAAGGCAGGCCTCCCCGAGTCTGCAGGGTGCCTCGTGTACACAGGAGGTGGGGGTCTCCCCAGCAGTTGGCTCGCTTTGTAACGTGGACCAGAAAGTGCCCTCACCAGCCCACTCCGGATCTGGTACAGAAGCCCACCCCCGTGCATCTCTCCGGGAAAGCTGGGTCTCCCTCGGTAAAATAGTCCATCGCCCCATTCTCTGTCCAGGTTTCACCTTTGATTTCATAACTCTGTTATAGAAAAGGATATTTGAAGCATCTACTTTTTTTTAAAAAATGCAGAGCTCCTTAAATAAATTAGTTTTTTCTTTTTTTAAACAATTACTTTCTGCCAAAACTCCCTGGGGGAGAAAAAGTGATATTTTTTCTATGTAAGTGCTCCATTTTTTACTGTAGAAAGAATACTGACTAGTTGAATTCATCAGTGTATGTACTCTGGAAGCACTGAATTTATTCATAAGAGCTTTAAGCCATGTAGGTTCCATTTTAAAATATACCATATTATGTTCCAGAAGCTAGATTTAGTAAGAATGAGAAATGGACTTCTGTTAATAGAGTAAACCCTAACTTTTAACACCTGGAAGGTAAATTATAAACCCTAGACTATACAAACCCTCCCTGACACTGCGTCCCAACCCTGAAAAATGGAACTTGTACATGGTAGATGCTCAGTAAATGTATTTGACTAAGTCATTATTTTTTCTCATGGTTCAGTTTTTTCCTACTTCCCATAGAATAACAACTTCCCCTGACAAGAAGAAATTCTTGTATTATGTTTTCTAACGAAAGACGAGCTTGTGCAAATTTGCTTCTAAATGGCTCCAAATGTTTTTAATGTATTACCAGTATTCATATCACAAGCAATATTTAAAAAACAAAAAAAGCTTTGAGTTAATCAAAAGTGAATCACATACATAGAAAAGGGCTGTAATTTCCTTTAACATTTATATGAACTTAATAATTATTTATTTAATAACGGCTTTGAGGGGTTGTGCTTCTGTCCACCACCAGGGTTAAACTGAAACATCAGAAGTTCTTAATCAACTCTCTTTGCCTTAATACTTATGTATCATTAAGATTGCTTTGGGGTCCAAAAGTATGAGATTGATTTACTACCTAGAAAATAAAAATAGCATTTAAGAGATTTTTATACTAGTTTCCTGCTGAAAAGACTTAAAACTAATGTTAAAATTCTTAAAGTTTTATTTAGTGATAGTTGGGTGGCAGTAAAAGAAACTTAACACTTGCTGCCAGTAGCAATGTTTTGATAAAAGTATATTTTATATTGAAGAAATAATTCAGCAGAACTTCATACTATTATTGATCTGCTTCAGGAGCTTTTAAAATATAAAATGCTGTATTAATGAGGCTTCAGAACTAGACAGGAGCTTTCCTTTGTATATTTGTATGATATGTATATTTTAGCCTAATAACTTAGAGACATATTTGAATGCCTCAAACTATTCATTCTATAAACTTTTTCCTCTGTGATAATGAAGCAATAATGAAAAAAACTGCTGTGAAGATTAAGCAAAATAATATATATAGCACAGTTGTTGGGCTGTAACAACTAGGAATATAATATATTTAACCTAATTCAAAATGTATTCCATGGAATTTTCTAATATTAAAATATATTTCTGCATATACTGTAAGTGAATAATACTATAAGTGTTTCTTAGAAAATCTTACCAGTATTTTAAATACTCGGTTACTCTATGCAGTAAAAACAAAATCCTTAATATCTCATTCAATTCAAATAATTTTATTCTTTACATTCTTGTAGACTAATCAAATTTCTCTATGAGCCTACAAAATAAATATAGTAAAGTTTTTTATTGTCTTTTTATTCTGTAAACATGCGAGTAAATTGTAAGGGATATTCTGTGTATTACATTACTTTCAACATAAGATATTCAAAATTAAATTTAAACCAATCAGAAGATCACCCATGAGCAAATCTAGAGTCCGGAAGTGCTTTATACCTTAAAGCCATGGGCAGAAATGGTGGCACACATCTATAATCCCAGCTCCTCTGAGATTTGCAGTGGAAGGATTGTAAGCTCCAGGCCAGCCTGGATACTTTAGCAAATTTCTGCCTCAAAATAAAATTTTTAAAAGGCTGCAGATGTATTCCATGGTAGAGTGCTTGCCTAGCATATACAAAACCCTGGGTTCAATCCCCAGTAGCATGAAAAGAAAAATAAGAATTCTAAAATGAAAGTTTCTCAGTAGTCTTAAACTACATTCAACTGGCATTATTTCACATTTCTTCTTGTAGTCCCATGCTCCTATCTTTTTAGCTGATTCTGATTAAATAACACCCGTCTGCTTTTACTGTTGTCTTTTTGTGAACTTGTCAAACTATCTTCTTGGCTTGCGTAATTTAAGAGACTTTTATGTAGTTCTCTGTGAGACTATCACCAAAGTCTGAGCAGGAGGATAATTTATGAGTTTCAAACTGAAAGGTCATTATTAACACTGCCTTGTCTGAAATAAAGACATGGGTTCAGTCGTTCATGCAGGGCAGGACTTTAACTCCATAAGCACAGGCAGACGCCTTTAAATGAACTAGTACAGTGAGTGATATAAGTTCCATGAGCTTACTTAAACTCATGTGATTCAAAAGGATATGAATTATCTACTGAGATTAGAGAACTATAAGAAAATGTGTCTTTGAACGTGAGCTTTTCTATAACATTTATAGAAATATTTCTGTGGCTGAAAACATAATGTCAGAAGTTGTAATTTCATATGTCCTTCAGTCAATATCTAATATCTAGTTATCTGCAAGGATAATATACGGAGTGAAAATTTTTCATCATGAAGCTAAACACCAAGGAAGAACAGGCCAGAGTGGATTTTCTCAATTTTGAAAAGAGGTTAACTTTAAGTGTTTTTACTTTATCACAGTACTCCTGACTTGTGCTCAACAACCATTGGCACTAATGATGTTTATGTGGCTTGAAGAAAATTACACTTTTACTTATCATTTCAGTGCCCAGTGTCTTTTTTTATTACAGCAGACAAATCTAATTACTTCTTTCTGATTAATCTCAATAGCTGTGATTTGAAGCGTGAATAATTCCTTTCCAATCAAGGTGAAATCCTGTTTCCATGAAACTTTTATTTTTTTCTAACTATACTGTTCCAGAGTTTTACAAGTTCCAAATAAGAAGATATGTTAACTGTTAGCAGATGGACAACTGAATAGTAGAACAATGGGCGTGTATTTATTTGTATACATTAGTATATCAAGCGCAGCCTGTAGATCTGATGTCTGTCCTCTAAAATCATCTCTTCTTATTCTATATTTTCTCAGCATTTCCACTGAACTCTCCTCAGCATATCTTGTTCTTCCCTTTTACATGTGTATTAGCGTACATGTCTTATGTCGCCTCACGGGCCCTGAGCTTTAGTCACTGCACTATGTTCTATGCTTTCAATATAGAGAAATAATCGCTAACAGAAACATAGTACTCACTATGTACCAGCTGCCAGTATAATCTTTATAGTACAGTAGCTTCTTTAATCTTTGACCATATGAAATGGGCATCACTATAACCTTCACTGTATTGAAGAGAAAACAAAAATCAGAACAGCTTAGCAATCTAACCAGTCGCATGACCTCCAGATGGCCACCCCCGCTGAATACACAGCCTTTCCCTGCCCCAGCACAGCCTTAGAGGCAACATCCCTCCCAGGAATGACTGTCAGAGGACCAAGTTCACTCACTGCTATTAGGACTTTACCTTTGGTTATCTGTGTGATTAATATCTGTTTCTTCATCATCCCATAATGTATTAATATAACAAGTGGTATTCACGGATGAATTCTAGCAATATTTATTAAGCCTCACTATTCAGTCCTCGAAGGGCTGTGTGAGAATCTTGCCACTTCACAGATGAAGGAGTTGAGGCAAGAGAGGTTAAATTGCTGGACCAAGATCACACAGCTAGTAATTGTAGAGCCAGGATTTAAACTCAAAGATCAAACCCCGATGTGTTGCTCCAAAAAATAGAGGTGAATTAATAGAAATTCTGCTTGATCTGGGAAAGGAGGTGGAGGGGATGACATTTGACATATGTGGAAGAGTAAAGTAGAAAAGATAAAAACAAAACCTCAGGCAGGGAAACTCTGAGGACAAAAATACTACAGAATAGCCTATCTGGAGTCCAATGAGTGCACAATAAATATGAACAAAGGGACAGAGCCTTTCCACTGTGCAAGCGAAAGATTCCACATGTCTGATGCTTTATTACTAATATCTATATTCATTTGTTTTATTTCAGTGCCACCGTGGGCCTTAATTGCCATAGCCATAGTTGCAGTCCTTTTAGTCCTGACCTGCTGCTTTTGTATCTGTAAGAAATGTCTGTTCAAAAAGAAAAACAAGAAGAAGGGAAAAGAAAAGGGTGGAAAGAATGCCATCAACATGAAAGACGTGAAGGACTTAGGGAAGACCATGAAAGATCAGGTAATGTGTACATCCCTTATTTATTATTGGATTATCTTGTAGAAAATTAATAAGTGAACGGTGGATTGCTTTGTGCCGGACAGTTACAGTAATTAACAACCTGCAGCTATAAGTCATTATTGCAGAGGTTCTTATGATCTCTTTCTCCACTGCAAAGTGCCACGCAGACACGTGGCAAGGGCTGCGGTCCCCTGAGGGTTTGTTTAGTCCACTTGGACTGTGTGTAGTTAAGAAAATGGGAAAACTGGCACCCGAGACTTTCCCCTCTTGGACAAGAAATCTTTTTAAGTCTTTCATTGTTCATGTCATTGTTAAACAACTGGGCTTTTTAGTCATTTATCATTCTTGATGAAAGTTACTAATCCTACAAATCCTCCCAGCTCAGCCTTCAGATAGCAGGAATAATGAGTTATATGGGGAAAGGAGAAGAAGAGCTGGTTCTTAGGAACAAGACAGAGATTGAAGACGAAAATCTTATTTACTCACATCGAAGTCACAATTAAAATGTTAACACTCGTAAAGTGTAACTGGTTGGGCTGTCATCCAAGCCTTAGCAAGCTATCTGGGTCTCCTTTATGCTGCTGTCTATTTTTGACTCAACTACCGAACTGAATGATTTAGCTCAACCTAAAATTAACTACTAATATTTATCAAGTGCCCCATCCTTTGAGGGGGGATAATATTCATACTGTATACTTCTAAAGAACATTTAATTCATATGAATATAAATGTAGAAATGTTTCCTAAGAATAACATTTGCACTCATTAATAGTTCCCGGTAGATAATTCAGAAGTTCTACTTATTCCCAAATAACACATACAGGTAGCTGTATCAGTTCCTCCTAAGCACTAGTGACTATTAACAAAACTTATAAATAAGTGAGTGTCCTGAAGAACAATGTACACGTTTTAACTACATTTGCTTCCCTACCCACTCCGAGTGCTAACTCCCAGGTTGCACTTCGAGTTTTAGACTCCTCTGTCAGACACTGTACCACTCGCTCACCGCCACTTCCCAGAGGTTCATTTCTCCTCCATGCTTTTGCTTGGTTCCAGAGCTGCGGGACAGGTGCTCATGGTGACACCCCTACTCGGAGAGCTTTTCCTGAACTCAGAGTAGCAAGGTCTCAGTCCTTCTGACAAGCTCTAATCATTATCACAAAATCCCATGCACATATTCCCAACTACAAGTGGCTAGCAAGGATTTTTCTTTTGGTTTAATTTACTAAATAAAAACTAAAACTTTGAATTATGTGTTGCTTTATTTGAACAGTTTGCAGAGAAAGCAAGATTTGATATTGATGCCTTTAAACATTTTATTGGGTAATTAAGTATGGAAATTACATCCTAGATGGACATAATTTGAAAAATGTGTATATTGTTCCATCAGTATCTATGAAAACAATAGCTTGAGTATATGATCCTCTCACTTTCATAATTTCCTAAAATGCCAACCTAGTTTTTCTGTATCTACGAAGTAGCAATTAAAAGGATTGAATAATGTTAATCAGTTACTATATAATTTATTCCTGGAGTAAGAAATCTGTATTTTAATCCATGGAATTTGTTCTGTATGATAGGAGACTGTCATTATAGCATAGAGGTGGTTACCTCTGTTGCAACCTGGACAAATGACCCCAATCTCAAATACAAAACTGGTGATGATTAATGTTTGATCTGTCACCTATTTCTCTGGGTAGAAATGCACAGAGAAGAAATGAGGCAAATCAGGAAGTACTAAGGAGCCAGAAATAGTTTATAATAACCTATGCTATTGCAAAGAATTTAGCATTTCATCCAATAAAAAGGTATTATTAACTCTATTAAGTAGAACAGTTTGCCTAGGACTTTGGCTTCTATCTAAAAATGGGTTGTAATATTTTATGAAGAGGGAAGCTAAGGAAGAAAAATAGGCTATGCAGATTTTAGGAGAAAGAATGATATATTACATGGTCATTATTACATGAGTAAATTTAGAATGGCATAAATTGAAATCAAAATTATTTTAAGTAATTATATTTTCAAAGTATTTTAAGCAGAATATTGAAACAAACATGAGGGAGAAAAATACACTTTATATCTCTCTCATTTAAAAACAGGCCAGATAAGACAGAGGTTTTAGATATGACTTCTTAAACTACATGGGCCTTAGGGTAATCGATAAGTTTTTCCCATTTCAATCTCTTTCAAACTCAAAAAAATTCAAATTTCAGTTATACGTCCCTATAGCACAATTTTGTATGAAAGGGAGAATTTTAATCCAGTCAACAGTGACTGCAAAAGCAGTTCTACATAGTATACATATATTTTTTTTTCATAAGGCATATACTTAAGGAGTTTTTCTGATGTCTTGAAACTTGAAATCATGCCACTTAATCAGAAGGGAAATATCAACTCATAAAATCATAAGTCTGGGCAGGTCATTTCTCCATGGTTTTTACTAATGTGTGTGGATGTTTTAATTTTCATTTCTTCCTTCTGTGTTCTCCTTACCTGTGTTGTGTCTCATGACTGTTCGGGACTGTCCCTTGCGGTAGGTTTGCTCTGCTACTTAGACCTCCCTAGTCAAGCTGAGATACGTCTGACAGCCTGGCAGCTGGGGCTCCACAGACCAGGGCCCACCATTCTGACACACATCACAAGGCTGAACTAAACTGATTTTTCTGCAGATAAAGGGCTGCTGTTTTAGATGCCCCTAACGGAGACTTTTACAACAGTATTAGAAAGCTCAACTTCTACTTCTAAAGTGATGGACACAAAATGAGTCCCTTGTGGTCCCTTTTTAAAATGTCTTATGAAATCATGCTCTGGACAAAATGTGCTTAGAATAAACAAATGCTCCTCTGATACTCACAAACTGGACAGCTTTGGATGTCAAAATAAACCATAAAGATGTTCACGCACCCTCTGAAATTAAAGATAATACCTGATGTCCCCAGAAAAACTTCCAGTCCCATAATTTACCAAGTCTCAGAAGTGAAGGATGTGCAGACTTTTTCTTCTGGATTTTATTCCATGGGGGAATAAAATTCCATGCTCCCTATATACTATAATAGCTACTGATTTAATAGGTATGAATTTCAGTAGGATGACAGAGTGAATGATTTGCTTAAACTCAGCCTTTGGGACAGGAATACACTTAAATACTTCAGTGATGAAGTATTTTATAATACTTGTATCACTGAAAAGTTATAAAATTTTAACCTTTTTTTCATGCAGAATAATCACAGAGATGATTCTGCACCTTTTACTGCTGCAAGAAAAACACTTAGAAAAAAAAAAGATTTGCTCTCTCAGTCATTTCAAATTGCACTGGGCTGAACCCTAATATATAAATTGTCAGTTCTGAAGAGACTTATGAAAAAGTATTTTACTTCATGAATTTTTTATGTCATCATAGAGTAATATATAGATTTTCCAGATGAAAGAATGCATTAAATAGCTGCAATTATTTAGTAAAATGAAAATCTTACAGAAAGCCAAATTATCTCAACTTCATTTTCCTAACCACATCTTCCACGACAATGTTAGAGACTCGTTCACAGCTAATGTTTACAAAGGGCAATGAAAATGTGGCCTAAAGTTTTCTAACTGAACTCAACAGTCTTGTCATGTCACTAGTGAATATTCATTTAGTGCCTGCCTACAAGTGAAAAGGACCTGCCCTGTGACAATGGTGCTCGTCTACATCTGGTTAGACTTTCTACATTTGAGTTCTGTGAGAAGTGTCATCTCACTCAGAGAGTCACAAGAGTTAAGATTCCTTTGCCTCCTCAGACATGTAAAGCAGTCTGCCATGCATATATCTTATTTTGATTTCTGTGAGATTCAATAGCAATACATATGTACATACACACGCACGCTTGCACACACACACACACACACACACACACACGCACAGTTCTCAAAAGAGAAAATGCAAATCATTACTATAAAGACGTTTAAGTCTTTAAGCCATACTCGTGATCAACGAAATATAACTTGTCATAATTCTGAGTTTTAAATGATTTTAATTTATAAAATTTGAAATAACTATGAATAGATGTGTAATTATTCTAATTTCTTTGAAACAATAAAAATACATATCCCCATTAAAAATTTTAATACCTCTATTAAAAATTTGAAATAGTGAAAACCTTTATATCTTTTGATATTTTTGGCAAAACTTTTGCATATTAGGAAAATTTTATATATATCTTGATTTTAAAAAGAGGAGTATGTAAATATGAGATGAGCTTTCTAATATTTCAATTTATATTACACATAAATTTTAAGTTATAAAAATTATCTAATTGGTCAAACTGAATTTTGAGAATCCAGTACCATGGGCTGTTTGTCCCTTCAAGTAAAATGAATTTTTAAACCAATATGAGTTTTTGACAAAAGTGCAAACATAACTCCTTTTATCTCTTGATATCAAACAGACTTGTAAATCATTTTAATTCAGCCTAGCTTTCTGTGGAGCTGTTATGAAAATAAGGTAGTGAACTTCAAGTGGAAGTAGAACTTTTATCTAAACATGCATTTGCTGGTAGCATGGTTTTTTTTTTTTTCATCTTTTTCCTTAACCATTATAAATGTGTATATAAAACATAGGGAATAAAAATTTTCTGAGGATCATGTGAATACATATTTTCATAGAGGAAATAGGCAATAACAGTCCATGCCCTTTATGTAAATTACTTCACTGCATGAAACAATGCTGTTGTACATGATGCCAAACATCTCTTTAAACTTTACAAGAATGTGAAACCTGGCCTGGTTAACAGCATGTTTACCACCGTAGAGAAAGAAAGCAATTTTATCAGGGCCAACAGTAATAGTAAGTTGACCTTTTCTTTGCAACAATTTTAGATTGTTTGCTTACAATATTCTAAGGGGCTTTTTCCATTGCTTCCATGCTGCTTGCTGATTGGGGAAAGAAGTTCATGCACTAATGGAATTTTTAAAATATGTAAGCAGCAAATGTGAATGTGTGTCAGACAAACAGATCTCCAGCATCTTAGTGCTTGCTTCTGACAGCTTGGAAGTGTTACTCCCGAGCCAATTTAACCCGGAACTTGACACAAATTCGGCTGATTTCACATAGTCTCCCTCTTTCTACTCAGGCCCTAAAGGATGATGACGCTGAAACTGGACTGACTGATGGGGAAGAAAAAGAAGAACCGAAAGAGGAGGAGAAACTGGGAAAGCTTCAGTATTCCCTGGATTATGATTTCCAAAACAACCAGGTCTGAGGGGGGAAATGTCTTGTAATTCCATTACACTTTCAGAAACTACCAAGTAGAATTGAAGCAAGATACTTCTTAAAATATTTCCCTTGCTGCAAAGGGAAAATGCAATTATCAGAGCTATTGATGAAATAATTTCTAAGTACAGGCAGTCCCCTACTTGCTAATTTAACTTCTGGTAATTAGAATTCACAGTATTCAAATGATTACATCTACTTCTGGCACTTACAGTAGGCAGATAGAATACAAATTAACTTGAAGTAGGCAGTCTGCTGCTGAGAGCTCCCAGCCAAACCCATCCCACACATCCCTTGGCCTGAGCTGAAAAACTTTCCTTGGACTTCATGGAGAAAGGTCCAAACAGGGCTGGACCTTTGAGTTCAGCTACCACTCAAGCCAAGTTGTTGAGAAATAATAAAACAGTTCAATGAGGAAGGAAAGAGGAAAACTGATAATGGTCTCTGAATTTTAAAGGCAGGAATGCCACTTATTCGACATAAGATAATTACTAGTATGAATGACAGCCATGTTAAACAATTAGAAAGCCTATCGGCGCTATGCCTGATGCCCCTCCATGCTGCCCCCAAAAGATGAGTAACCAAAGAAAATTTTAAAAGAGAAATTCCTGATTTTCTTAGAAGGCAGTGAAGTGCCATTTAGATAAATAATATTAGCTATATCTTATAAACGCCTGTTACAAGGTTGTTCAAAGATAGCTATTAATTTAAAAAAGAAAAATTGTTTAACAATCTCCCTGTAAAAATCTGCTAGGATCTGTGACATCGATGAAGATGTCCCTGTTCCTTCGGAATGATTAGAAAAATCCACAAACTAGACAAAGTTAGCAGAATCATCTATGTTCAGAATCCAGTTGTTAAGGGTACACAGGTCTGGAGTGATGGAGCTTTTGGGCTTTTCCACCTGAACATCCAGCTGCAGACTGCAGAGCACAGCTTCATCACCACTGGCCTAGGATGGAGCCATTCTTCAACTGGAGGAGTTTAAATCCTTAGAACTCATTTTGCTTCACTTGTTATTTTGTGAGAAAAAGAACCCTTAGGCATAAATACAGTCACTACCAATATGGGCATATGCTCACGATATCCAGTTTGATGAAAAATGGATGATAAATCAAATACTCATGCTCAGCTTGGATGATGAAGGTCCAAAGTCAGAGTTCTAAGCAGTTGCAGAGATTTTGTGCTTTCTTTTAAAAAAGATAATTCAAATAATGTCTTCTACATCTGCAATTTCAGAGGGTTCTCCATGAAGGATATAGAGATTCAGTCTTTACTTGATCAGCTTCAGTATAGGATTAGTTCATTACACCTGGAAATCTGTGTATCTGTTCAAAGGTAAGAGTTTCTAAGTGTGAATTAACTGAGGTTTATAGGTATAGTACTTATATTTCTTTTATTCTATGTCCTGCATTTAAACACAGTATTTATTAGCTAAGTTATTCTACTGGAAGTTAAAATAAAAACTAGGCAGCACTTAAGTGAAGTTAAGTATGATAAGAAGTTGAAGATCTCATTTTTTTATTTCAAAATGCTACTCAGATATTTCTATGTTGCTGGTCTGAGACTTTGGTAAAGAATAAAAATTTGCTAGTGTGTAATTACAGACTTGTGATTGTTTAACAATTTATTTCCACTTATAAATCATACCCTGAAAAGAAAAACAATGCACAAGAGCTTTTAGCAACTGAAAAGTTATTTGATTGCAACCCTTTTGCAAATATGAATTTCATATTGAACTGTAATCAGCAACCTTTTAAAAGCCTCTTTTGTGCTTGAAACTAGGCCTCCTAGAGCCTGCATCTGTCATAATTAGATTTCTGAAGTCCTGATAGCTCATTTCACTTGCCTTCTGTGCTCACATTCCTAAGAGAGTAAAAGTTTATTAAAAGCAAAGAGGGAAGAGGAGAAATCACAATATGCAGCTCCACAAACAAATCAATCTCTTCCAAAATGTCCACCAGTGCTTGTAATTGTTCTCCTCGGCTCTTTTCAGCTGCTGGTGGGTATCATCCAGGCTGCTGAGCTCCCTGCCTTGGACATGGGAGGGACATCTGACCCATACGTGAAAGTGTTTCTGCTCCCCGATAAAAAGAAGAAATTTGAGACAAAAGTCCACCGAAAAACCCTTAATCCTGTCTTCAATGAGCAGTTTACTTTCAAGGTACGTTTCAAGTATTACCTGTAACTTGTTTTAGGTAAAAGACAGATGTTATCCTCACATAGACATAGACTTGCACATGGACAGCTGTTCAGAGACTCACCATCACAGTATTCAGACTACCCTTTCATCTTCAGTTCAGTGAACACGCTACATTGCATTTAAATATGGCTGACCTAGAGTCCAGTTCTGTCTTGGCAGAAAGGAATATAGACTAACGCATGGCAAGGATGTCACAGTCACATCTAAAAGGAGAGGTCTACTTCTAGTGAGCCAAGACACTTAGACTTCTCGACCACCCAAAATAATAGTAATAATATAATAATAATCCAAAAGAATGAAATCATTATTTTTTGAGATTCCAAGATTCTTGGGATGTAAATAAAACTCAATCACCTTCCCAAAAATAAGTAAGCTATGTTCCAGTGGTTAGATGGTACAGATATTATTCTTCATAAAATATTCTGTATGCACAGGGGAAATGTGAATACTCTCAAGCTATTCTTATCAATAAAAGAATATGAACCTGGCTAGGGATTTAGCTCAGTGGTCCTGGCGCCTGTCTTGTAAGCACAGGACCCAGGTTCGATCCCCAGTAACCACATAACAATACTAGGTGTGGAGACTCACGCCCAGCAGCAACCAGTACCACATACCACAGTTCCAGGCGTGGTGGCTCAGGCCTGTAATCCCAGCACTCGGGAGGCAGAGGCAGGAGGATTGCTGTGATGTGAGTTCGGGGCTGAGCTCAGGGCCAGCCTGAACCACAAAGCGAGACCCTGTCTCAAAAAAAAAAAAAAAAAGAATATGAACCTATTATTTTTTTGCATTTCCAGCATTTTTACTTCACTCCAGGCTCTTCCCTGACACCCTTCATCCTGTTAGAATGTTTCATTTGACAAACAATAACCAGCAGAGGTCCTCGCCAGGAAAACATGTATGCTGGCCTTAGGAATTTTTGTAGCTCTTGGCCTGAAGTCATTTGCAAAACAATTTGCTTGGGGAATATGTGAAATTTCAAAAACTTCATTCCTTAGGACAATATGTTTTTTAAAAAATGAAATGTCTGTGAATATGCCACCAGGCTCATTCGAAATCTCCCGTCAGTCAGCCGGTCTTAGCAAGTGATGTGCCTCATGTTGGCAAACAGTCTGGTAGAAAATAAATTAATGAAATTGGAAGCATGAGTCATCTTCTTGAACTTTGTTTTCAGTTTTGCAAAGGTGCCGTATCTTTCTGTTTGCTCTAAAATGTGAGTTTTCAAGACAGACGTCTCAGGTATTAAGTAACATTACCTAAACGCTGCAGTTTTTAGACAAGTATCTAGACAAGTACTGGGGAAAGCATCCTGCAAAGTCTCAGTTTATGGAAAGTCAGCCATTGTGGCCAGCACAAAACACAAAAGGGAAATCAAATTTTAAAATACCGCAGATCAAAATCCGAGGCCTAGATGACTCCCAATCATTAATCTTTACTTAGGTGAACAGTTTCTAACTAGAACTTAGTAAGCAAATTTGAAACAATCTTGTGGAACTTTGTTTTGGCTCTCTGCAGATTAGTCATTTGTAGGACTTCAAAGGAGAATTTTGTAATTATTTATTGACTTTTATAAGCTCCATTTTACTTCATTTTTAGAAGGTTGATCAAGCCATAAATAAATTCAGAGTGCAATACATTTGATACTCTTGAAATACATGTCAATTTTTCTGGCAAACTGATTCATTTCTCCAGTAGACACTGTACATTACACATCTTGAGATGCCAAGAGGCAGTTCGATGTAAGAGTAGAAGCATGAGAGTTTAAAGAGGATTGACTTTAAAAATGAGTTCGATTTGCTTAACAAGAACTCAACATGCCCCAAACTAAATTTTTCTACAAAACAAATCCCTGCCTAAAGGAAGTATTGATCAGTCAACAGTGATGAATATGTCTGATGTGCCGACTTTTTGGTAGATGTTTCACACATAGTCAGTTGCCTTCCAAATGCACCATGAAGTAGATGTTATCACAACTGGCACATGAAGAACGAAGTATTTCTCACTCAGCCATGTCCTGCAGGCACCTCTAATCCCAAACCTCTGTGTTGTACCATTGTTATTTCAGTATAATCATCAGAAATCCTAGAAAGATTTTAGAAATTCAATGAAATTTAAGAGCTTATCTCTAAATTCTCTTATTTCTTTCTCTGAATTCAGCACTTGGAGGAGTTTTAGATTCTTTCTAAAATGGAAAAGGCATTATGCCCAGTTCTAATAAAATAGTGTTTCAATAAACTGATGGTATTTAATAAAATAATCAGAATACAAACATGGTAAACGACAGAATAAACTCATCGGAAAACTTAAACCTATATAGTCAAATATCCTTCCTTCCCTCTTACTACCTAGAATTAATTGAGAAATGTTTGCTGGAGCATATGACAGCCACTTACACTGATAAAATACGAAGTGTATGAAAATTGATCAGACCTTTAATACAAGTCTAAACAATTTCTTAATTAGACATTTCTTTCCAGTTACTGAAGTGTGGCTTACTTGGGTTGGACTGCCTTTCCCTGAATATTAAAAATGTCACTAATAAACTTTCCAACCCATAGCATCTGTCCCAGATATATGTGAACAGCTGGAGAATTCATCAGTTCTTGGCCTTTTGCCACTGCTCATCCTAAGGAGTGTCATACCTACAAATGAACTTTAAGATCCATATTATACTGAATCCCTGATATTCAAAACATCGATTTTCTAGTCAGTTCATGTCAATCATCAAATTATTTTAGAGAGTTGGGGAGGCACCTTGTGAATTTCATTATATTCCTCCAGTTCCTAGTGTATCATTTAAGAAGTCACTGCTTTGTTAAATGCAATGCGCACAATCTGGAAAGCATTAATGGAACTTCTGAAACAAGTTATCTACCACTAAGTGATACTTTCACAGTGTAACTTACTATAATATAACAATAATAAAATATTTTATGAGAGAAATTTATATCATCCAGGGCAATTGATTTATTTGTTCTTTACTTACCTTTTTTTGTTCTCTTTTGTTATTTGTTTTTTGGTTTTGTTTTTGTATTTTTCTTTTGAGGCAGAGTCTCAATTTATAGTTCAGGCTGGCCCTCAGCTCAGCCTCAAACTCACAGCAATCCTCCTGCCTCTGCCTCCCGAGTGCTAGGATAACAGGCACAAGCCACCATGCCCAGTGTTGTTGTATTGTGGTTACCAGGGATCAAACCCGGGCCCTTGAACTTGCAAGACAGGTGCCAGAACCACTGAGCTAAATCCCCGGCCCTTATCTTTACTTATCTTGATGTTTATATCATAACCTATAGAAGGATTTATTATTAATACCAGCAATTTCTAAAACTTTGGTGTAAAGTGATAAATCACTTTGGCAAGTTCTCATCTTCTCCCAAGTAATTCAAGCTTTAAGTAGCTAAGTAAAAGGCTGAATTTAAGGCTGGAGAAATCTCCCTACTATTTCTCTAAGAAATATGCTAAATTTAAATATTATAAACAATTAGTAGGTTTTAAGCATTTTTGTGACCAGATATATCCTTGGGTATTTTATGTAGGTGCCATACTCGGAACTGGGTGGCAAAACTCTGGTGATGGCCGTGTATGATTTTGATCGTTTCTCCAAACATGACATCATTGGAGAATTCAAAGTCCCCATGAACACTGTGGATTTCGGTCATGTAACCGAGGAATGGCGTGATCTACAGAGTGCGGAGAAGGAAGAGGTAAGATGATCATTAGCATTTCTAACATGACAAGCTGTACTCGCCAGCCTTTGTTCACAACTAACCTACTGAGAGATGTTCTTTACAAAGTGAGGAGGGCCTGTAGCCATTGACAGCTGGCAAAAGAGGGTCGACAGGATTTTATGGCCTCATTAAAAAATACATAGGTCTCATGGGTGTTATTTCAAAGAAGAGAGAGATACCCGTGCACTGTCTATAAACAGCTCTCCTGCATGTGGACATACACACTATTTCTAAAAGCTTGCAAAATACCATATACACACACTCCTTACTTTTTTAAAAAGGCACTGAAAAATCATCTCATTCTTTGTGTTTTTCTACGTTTACTGTTTTCAGCATAGTTTCTGAAGCTATTACACAGAAATAAAATGGCACTTTTTCATTGATTATTTTTGCATATTGCCAACAGTTCACTGCATCTCCTGCAGACATCCATAGCATGAGGGTGAGACATCAAGTAAAATTCACAAAGGCTGATATTAAATCCATTTTTTAAATGACTCACATTTTTATAGTACTCTTCATTTTTTTCTGGTTTTAATAGTTTGGCCCAGTGCTTTTGTGTGATTTTAAAAAGGGAAATTCAATATCCTGAGAGCATTTAAGCTCCATAATAATCAATTCCATTTGATTATGCTATGCCTGCCTGGCCCTGGTATTTTTCTGTGTGAATGTCTCAGCAGACCGAGACCAGAAAAGCAAACAATGCTTAGCTTCTCCAAACTCCTAAAGTAACTCCTTTTCCAGCCACATTTTGATTCCTGGCTTCCAGTTATAATTACCTCAGAGATCACAAGCAGCCACCATCACTTCAGATTCCTAAGGTTCAGTTATGTGTCATCACTTTGGGGCCACCAGGAAGAGCAGAATTGAGACCACACCTTCAGACACGCTCAACAAAGTTCATTATCTAAGAGTCCCCGGAACCACCCACAGCTACTAATTTTACACTCCTTATCAGAAGGGAGATGTGGATGAGCACTGCTGGTTGCTGCACTGACATGGGTTTTGTTTGTGCTCTAGATATTATGTGGTTCTACAAGATGAAAAATTGCTTCAGCTTAACTTCCTTCAAAAACAAAACATATAGCATTCCCAAAAAAGGAAATTCACATATACAAAGAGGGTATTTAAAATTGATGTTCAAATTTTGAGATAGATTCAACCCTGCTGTGGAAATTCTAAAAAGAAAAACACTTTTAAATTTGATGACTTTTATGAGTGGCTCTTCCCTAGGAGGGAACAAACATTAACTCCAGTCACTGGATGAAGACAAATATTCATTCAATCATTATGTTTAACAAAAGTAGTAAGATGTTTCATTGAATTTTTTTATTTTATCAAACTTTGTATAAATTTCTCAGGCCTAAGGTATAAAGTGGGGCCATAACTAATAATAACTGACTTATTCTTATTAACTGGATTTCATTGGTTGAATATCAGAACATGACTTGATTGTACTTTCCAGTCCACACCTGTCTGGGATATGTGGCCTATCGTACTTGCTCAAGTAACTAGCTATGGTGTGGGACTCTAAGATCACATCCAGTCGATTTCCAAAAACACGTTTTGCCTGAGTTAGGAGAATATAGATCACTAAGCATTTTCTTCTTCCAATAATCCTTTCAGTTTGAGATTTAACACTAAGCTGACAGGTTTGATTCTAGAATACAGAATATGAGGTAAACACTCAAAAAGAATCACATTTTTCTTCTCTCTTACTTTCCTATCATTCTTTTTCTTCCCTTTTCTTCTATGTCTTCTCTGAGACTTTTGTCACCCAAATTACTCAGAAATACTGAGTATGATGACATTTATTGGACATTACCATATTCCTGCAAGTGTGCTAAGGGTTTTTTAACGGTTCCTGTTTTCAGCGCATTTGGGATTGTTGCATCTTCCTCACTCTAGTTTCTGCTTATTGCCAACTATGCTGGTTTCTAGGAAAAGGCTTAGCTTCCAGGTCAAGCGTTTCTCATTTCTGACTGATCCAGGGCCCAGGATATAGCTCAGCAGCACACAGGCCCTGAGATCCATTCCCAGGACCAAAAAGAGAAAAAATGACTGACTGATCCATCTACCAGCTGACCTCTTGAACCAGTCACCTTTCTGAAAAGTCATTTTGCAAACCTTACAGTGACCTGACATTATGTGGCCTCTTCCTAAGCATAGCGTTCAGTATACAATAACTGTTCACTGAGAGCTCTATTATTTTTTCTTGGCCTATCTTTGTTTTTTGTAATCCTTCTCTTTTTTATTTTTATATGTACCTACTTTTCACTTGTAATCTACTTCTCTGTTCTTTACTTGTTGTATGCCTCTGGAAATGTTAAATGAAAAATAATTACTACCATTACATTTTAGTATTCTATCAAGACTTTCCTCTTTGATATGAACTCAGGAATATTTATTTTTTACTTGAGTGGCTCTTTCCTAGCTTGAAAACTATCTCTCATTGACTAGACCCACATAGAAATTTTCTCATAATAAAAGAAACAATATTCCAATTAAATTTCACGTTCTTATTTTCAATGAAATGTGCTCTATTTTCATGCTACTGCCCATTAACTACAGGAAATTATAATTAGGTGAATAAATTGAAGTCTTGGGTTGACTTTAGTGCTCACCACTTTAAAGAAATTGTTTTTCTATTTTACATGAGTAATTTCACTTATGATTTTGGTTTTTCTTTCATCTAACTGTGTTAAATGTGGTTTTAAACACCAAAAGTTGTAAGATACCAAACAAAATGAGAAAAAAAGAATTTAAGGAACAGCTTTGGAATTTAGATATGGACTCACCAGCCACATGTAATGATCAGTTTTCCATTGCCGTCACAAAACACTTGACACAGCGTAAAGGAAAGAATGGTTCATTTGGCTCAGGGGTAGAGGCTTCAGCACACAGTCAGGTGAATCCATTGTTCTGGATTTGGGGTGAGGTTGAACATCAAATTAACACAACTGAAACCACCTTACTATTTAGGTTCATTTGCCCTGTTTTTCACTCATTTCTGTTAGGACTGATCGCTTTCTTTTTCCCCTCCATAAGGAATAAATTCTAATAAGTGAAGATAGAATTTGAGGACAGCCTAGCCTTTCTCTTGGTTTTTTGTTGTTGTTACTGCTTGGGGTTTTTTAGTTTTTTGAGACAGGGTCTCACTTTGTACTTCAAGCTGGTCCTGAACTAGTCTCAAATTCACAGTCCTCCTAGTTCTGCCTCCCAAGTGCTGGTGTTACAGAAATGAGCCACCACGTCCGGCACTGTGGTATGTGGTACTGATTGCTGCTGGGCGTGAGTCTCCATGCCCGGCATTGTTGTATGTGGTTACCGGGGACTGAACCTGAGCCCTTGAACTTGCAAGACAGGCAACAGAATCAATGAGCTAAATCCTTGGCCAAATTACAGTAAATAGCTACAGTATTTTGGTAACTTCAGAAAGGTATTATTTCATGAATACTTAGCATGAATTCTTGCCCAGAGTGTAAAGTTTCAAAATTCAAAGGTGATCTTTTACACAAACATGCTATTATTTATTCATGAATATTAATGAATTTAATGAAGGTAAAGGAGTTATACTTTCTACTTACAATTATTAAATAGAATTTAATTGCCTTTCTCTCCTTTAAAACAGAAATGTGTCCTATGAGTTTCCAGAGGTGGTTATATATGAAAGTTTCATCAGTATCTGGCCTCAAAAGCATTCTGTGTAATCATGCTGTGGCATTCTGCTGTTTGCCAAAGTCTTCCACTGTGTAGAACCTCAAGATGTGTATGTTGAATTTTTCAGATTTTCTTTTATTTACTTATGTCACTCACAATTCAAACCTGAAACCTCATCTTATTCTTAGAATAACTCATTCATTTCATATTTTACTTAATGAGTTCAAGTGGTGTTGTCACCATTTTTCTCTTTTCATAAATTTTTACTGACTATGTTAGAAATTGTTTACATCCTCCATCCAGCATCAGATACATGGAAGGTTTAGTCTCTTTTTATTTTAACATGTTGTCCATTGTTCCCACTTTTTTCAAATTCCTATGCCTTCCACTACGTGGCTTGGCTCAGAAACAGCATAAGAGATAGAAAACACCAAAAACTGAGACTTTTTACTTTTTTTAGCCCTCTGCTGTGATAGGTTGGCTGTGAGCTCTCAGGCCTTGACTAGCCCTATTTTGTCTCCATTAGAGAATAAATCTATCACCTTTGCTTTGTGTGGAATTCATTAAAAAGTGATTTTTAAATGAGATTCAGTAATCCAGTGCAAATGGAAAAAAAAATTGATCGCTGAATTAAAACAAGTTGGGACATAATTTAATTAGCACCCAAGCAGAAGGGATGAGAAACTACTTTAGTAACTTAATGGAAAATCAATTTTGCAAGAAAATTTCACAATTTTAAGCCTAATTAGAAAAACATTTACTTCACAGAAAAGCATTTGGAGAATACACATTCAATCAAACAGCAAAAATTGTTTTTTGGATTTTTTTTTAAGCTTCCAATTGTCAATTTCTTGATACTTCTTTGAAATGAGTTAGTTATTCCTTAAGGCACCTTTATGACCTAGGATTATGAAAGAACTGATTTCTCAGTACGTTTTGTAGTGAGATGGCAACTTTTACTCCCAGATAATCTCCAGCCCACAGGTCAAAGCTCTGTTGGAAAGACTTGGTTATACAAGGTTAATTCTGGGACTTTTAGTATGAAGCCAATAAAAACCATCTTTGTCACTTACAGTCTATAAATTTTTCTTTCCTATTTTTTTTAGCCTATGACATTTGAGAAATATAGCAAGGAAAGATGTTCACTTACTCCCTGACATTTAAGGAAGGCACATTTGTTTTATTTGTCCAGTGTCCATCCCCCCCACCCTGGACTGTAAGTTCCAATGAGAGCGATTATATCTCTTTTCCCACTGGGAAACCAACTTTGACCATAGAAGCAAGCACAGAGTAGGATGCCAAAAATTTATTATTGAGGAAAATATTTCAAAACACCCTTTTTAAAGGCCATGTAAACAATACTAATGGTGTTTGTATTTCCTAAATGGAGTCCTAAATATTTTGAAAACCTATCAGCAAAATGTCCTGGCCCTGAACACTGAAAATGGTTAAACACATCTTGGCTCTTTTTGATATATTGCTTAGAGACAGAGGCAAAATAGGTGCCTTGCAAAGCCACTGCTGGTTTAAGTTGGTGGTTGTAAAAATAATAGATTCTTCTTTTTTCTTTTTGTAAAGGTTGATTCATCTTTCCTTTCCAATAATCTTTTTCATGCTGTTTCCATAATGTACACAGAGCTATAGTTTAGCTTAATTATCTAAGTGTAACATTCTTCTTGCAACCTTGAGTAGCCAGAGGGAAATAGCAATGATTCGGTTCCAAGGACCACTGAAATTTACCATCCCTGGAAGACTGGTTGTTAACCAACTTTATAGCAAAATAGATATGATCTAGTGGCACTGAATTATTTTATGAAGACTATCATGGATTTTAATGACAGAGTACCTATAGGTCCATTTTATGGGATAGTGAACATCTTAGTTTCCCTTCAAACTACTCTGAAAGTAGAGATATGTTTTATGATAACTATGTATCTGTGGCCATAAATATGATTTACTTGATTCTAGGCCTTTTGGTCAGAATTTCAATCACCAATTATAACTATATTTACTGCATAACAAATACTGTCAATTTTATGGTGCAGTTTCTAAAAGCATATGAAAAAGCAAACAATTTGAGGCATCTGTAGTGTATAGTACTATAATTTCAAATGTTAAAAAAATTGATACTTTACTGAGTATCAATTTTTGCTAAACAAAACCTTAAAATATTTTTACTGTGAATTCTTTAGAAAGATAACACAAACTCCTTTAAGGCCAGAATTAAAAGAGGATGAGATCTGGTATTTGTGAAGGGGCTAGTCACTACCTTCTCTGTTTGTCCACGTCCTACTTTAACCTGCTACGGCTACCTCCCCCCTCACAGAAATAACCACCTGAAGCTTTCTGTAGACAGCTAGACTCCCTTGTTCCTGAAGTAATCTTCTTTAAAACTGACTTTAATGTCATTACCTAAGCTGTAGCTGTAAATAGTAACCACCATTTATTGAGAAACCACTTTGGGCTAACAAAAATTTATTCTTAATATAGTCTCCAAAATTGGCATTATTAAATTCATTGTACAAATTAGAGATGGAAGGATACTGAGATTGAGGTGAGTTTCAATAATTTGTCTGAGTTTGTATAAGCACTGCTAGAATGAAAATTCAGACAAGCTCTCAAGCCCCTGCCTGTTATTTCACCAAACCCTCTTCTTTAGCCTTTCTCGGCCTTCTCAGCCACAAACTGTAGCACTGGATTACATTTTAATGCAAAATCCTAATGGTGACTGTTTTTCTTAGCTTTGACTTGCTTTTAGGATCTTTAAAATTTCTTTGATTCATTTAATAGTTTCCAACAGGTTAATGTGGGAGGAGGGGTGTGCAACATTGTACAACATAGCCAATGTATACAACATAGCCAGATTATAGTAAATAGCTACAGTATTATAAATACTGTAAATTATAAATAAAGGTATTTAATAATATAAATAAAGATATTATAAATAAAGGTATTATTTCATAAATACTTAGCATGAATTTTTGCCCAGAATACAAAGTTTCAAAATTCAAAGGTGATTTTTAACACAAACATGCTATTATTTATTCATGAATTTAATGAAGGTAAAGGAGTTATACTTTCTACTTACAATTATTAAATAGACTATAATCCCCATACACTTAAAACATATGAAATGTCTGGTAAATTAGCATATAAAGAAAGAGTATAAAAAATGAAAAATAGTCAGTAATAGTAAAATTTTCTAGAACCAGTAAGAATTATAACAAATAAAGGAATGCTGTTCTAGACAAGAAAAGAAGTAGACAGGAGGACTTCATGGAATAGTTGGGGGAAATGAGAGTTTTCCAAAGTGAGTAAAGAGGATGGAGATTTAGCTCATTGGTTCCAGCAACTGCCTGGTAATCACAAGGTCCTGAGTTTCATCCCTGGTACCACATATCACAAAGCCAGGAGTGGTGGCTCATGCCTGTTATTCCAGCACTCAGGAGGCAGAGGCAGGAAGAATGCTGTTAGTTTGAGGCTTGTCTGGACTACACAGTGAGGTCAGGGCCAGCCTGAACTATAAAGTGGGACCCTGTCTCAAAAAAAAAAAAATGACTACTATTTGAATAAGCAGAAAGAAACTGAGAATGTTTTTGAAAGTATAAAAATATAGATTTGCAAGAGCAAATAAATAAATAGAGATACCATCACAAATGACAGGTCCAAGTAAGAGAAGACCAAAAGCTTCAATAGATATTTTGAGAAATAAGATTGGATAACATTATTTCACCACGATTTGTCCCTTAAACAAAAACCTGACAAATCTATACTCAGATCATGGAGTAAAACTTGTTCCCCTCAACCATAGCTGGATCAAGAAAGCCAGGCCTACCTCTATGCCCAACACTCTACGTACTTTCCACGCACTATTTTACATACTATTGGAGCAATTCAATACATGCTCTCATTTTACTAGGTAATACAATTTGTACTAGGTAATACAATTTGCCCAGTCCCACACCCACAATCAGCCATACAGCAGTGATTTAGATCCAGATCTGCCTGACTCTAATCCCACTTTTCTTTCTACTCCACAATACTGCCACTTGGTTGACTAACAGTGAGTACAAGATTATTATCTGTTTTGTTTGTTTTCTTAACCCCAGTACATAGCAGTATACCTGGAACATACAAGGTACTTAATTGGTTGGACAAATTGAAATGATAATTTTCTTTTAAAAACCTGCATTAGTCCTATCATTTTCAAGGAAGTCATTTCTGAAGGAGACCCAACTCTTCCTGTTTTACTGCTTCTACAATAACTTCACAGGCTTGGAATTGCAGCCCCCTCTCTTGGAATATGTACAATACATTCTCACTGTACAATACATTTTTGCCTGTCTGTCCTATTCAGTAGTAGTTTATCTTTGTCTTTAAATGGTAAATTCCATTGAAATGGTCATAAAGTACTTAAGGAAAAACATAGACAATGAATTCATATTTAAATTGGGTAAAATAGTTTTAGTCACTGCAGAAAAATGACCGAAGACTTTTGATCAAAATGTTCTGAACATTATCATTTTTCCATGATTTCTCAAGTAGGTTACTATGGGGAAATTCTCACCGGGAGATACAGATTCTGATACAGATAGTGCCAAAGAAATGAAGCTTTTTAAATAGAAGCCGGTGTAGGTGTTAGTTTTTCATTTTATCCAAAGAATAAAAGAAGTGAGAAATTTCAGTTGAATTTTAAATAAAGCATAACAGAACAGTTTAGAAGATGGATCTCATGTATGTAGGTTGGTAGAATTGAAAGAGAGGAGTGGGAGTTGGGAACAAATAACAAATGAGAACAAGAAAAATGACATAAACAACAATCTTCTCTATATCTGATTTTCTGTATTTTCGAAATAGTGGAGAGGATTTTGAGTGGGAAGCAATGTAGAAAAATGTCTTGTTCTGTCTTCCACACATTATAAAAGGTTCGAACCTTTTATAATGTAATCTTTCCTGATGAGTTTATCATGTTTTGGAACAATTTTTTATCATCTCACTTGTGAATCTTCAAATTAAATGTTTTTACCTTGTCTTCCTCCGACCTAATTTGAGGCCAAACGTGTGTGTATCATGCAATCGTTAATCCGTGACAGTCTGTTATTCCACAGTCACAGGAAATGTCAGTGACTGAGTCCTGTGAGTTACACTACAGAACGTGGGAGGACAATGAGGACTTGCTGACAAACAAAGGTTTAAGGAATTTAGGAGAGAGAGGGAGGCAGCTTATACAGACACGTACAAACTATCTCAGTCATTTTTCTCATTGGTGGGAGAAAATATCACAGTTTGTAGAGGTTTCAGTTTATGATCGCTGGCTGGGGGGGCCGGGGAGCAGCAGATGGCAATGGGGCAGTACAGAGGAGAAAACGGTTCATGGCAGGCAGAAGGAAGCAAGCTGCAGATTCTTTCTTTCCCTTTAAACTGCAGCCAGGAGGGGCCGGGGAGTTAGCTCAGTGGTTCCAGTGCCTGTCCTGCAAGTGCAAGGGCCCGGGTTCGATCCCCAGTTACCACATACCATACTGGGCATAGAGACTCACGCCCAGAAGCAACCAGTACCACATACCACAGTGCCAAGCCTGGTGGCTCAGGCCTGTAATCCCAGCACTCGGGAGGCAGAGGCAGGAGGATTGCTGTGATGTGAGTTTGAGACTGAGCTCAGGGCCAGCCTGAACCACAAAGCAAGACCCTGTCTCAAAAAAAAAAAAAAAAAAAAAACCTTAAACTGCAGCCAGGATACCTGCCCTAGAGTACCACTCATACCCAGGGTGGGGCACCCTTAATCCTCCACAGACAGTCAGTGGATTAATTTACTAACACAAACTTTTAATCAGTTGCTTGAAACAAAAATGAAGTCTTTCTGACGATGAAGAGGGTCTTTGAAATTCCCCAAACTTTATGCTTTTATTCTTTCATTTATCTGGTGCATATTTATTAAGCCCCTTTTGTAAACCAGGAGTTGTGCTAGTTTCTGGGACTGTGCAGGAGTTTCAGGGTAAATGAGTTCTGTTAAACTGAGCCAATCAAAATGAATGGCAAGGCAGAACTGCAGGGGGGAACAATGTTCTGTTTATGGACTTAACTTTTATGAATCCAACCATGGCTGGTCCTATGCCTTGAGAGTCCTTGGGCTTTATTCTGAGTCCTTCCTTAACACAGCATTCACGTTACTCATCTCCATAACCTGTCATACATTCTAAATGTAAAATTTATGTAAAGCACTTGGAACAATACTTGGCACCAAACCATCTCTCAAAAAACATTAGTTATTTGTGTAACTGCAAACAATGATCAGAATCCATATTCTGGCCAGTTTACAAAAGTCATTACTCTGACCTTTAGACTTAACCCATCCTTTTGGAAGGAAACAGACAAACTTTAGAGGGCATTACCAGATGTGCCATGAGGAGAAACTCTATGCCTATATCTCATGAGCACAGTCTTTGGGGTATGAAAACTTTTCACAAAGACCAGGCCAGACTGAGGGGGGGCAAGTGTAAGGGAAAGATGGCCCCAGAAATTAGGCACATTTGAACTCTTCTAAGCTCAGACATTATGTAAACAAATTCAAAGTTGTAGGCTTTGCTTAAAGTTAGCAAAGATGTGGGAACACTGGACTCTTTATTCATTGTTAACGGGATTGTAAAATGATGTAGCCACTTTGTGAAAATGGTGACATATTTCCTCAAAATATTAAAAGGTTTGTGCTGTAACCTTGCAACTGTACTCCTGCATATATAAAAGAAAAAAATCCATACACACATACACATATACAGTCACACAAGAATGTCCATAGTAATATTATTCATACTAAAAAATGGTAGAAATAACCAAAATCTCCCTCATTAATGACTGGATAAAGAAAAGGTAGTATATCCACATAGAAATTATTCAGCCATAAAAGATAATGAAGTACTGATAGATGTAGAAACATTGATAAATCATAGCAGGGAAATCCATAGACAAAATAAAAAAAACTTGATAAATGGTTTTCTAAAACTTGGAGGGGGGGCAGGAGAAGGGGAAGGAGATGGATAATATAAAGCTGGTTTGGATTTGTTTTTTTTTTTTAAGAAATACAGCCTGAAATGCTACTCAGGAAAGTTTGATGTTATAGCATGCCTGGAACCTGCTCTGAAAAGCACTGGGGTAGGCTGGGAACGTCCTTGAGAACCTTCAACACTGATTTAAACATCCAGGATATTCACTCACCGTTACTCAGCCTCTCATTGAAACAGGGCATTTATCTCCAAGACATATTCTTTACTACCAAAGCCTCTTGACACAAGGTCAGTGCTAAGACTTTCCTTTCACAGAAAACAAAGCTAGGCTTAGGGGTTATGGCTAGTTGGTGAGATCGCAGAATTTAAAACACCAGTTTTTAGGATCCCAAAGTTTTTTTTCTAATAGCTTATATTCCTATAGAGTAAAAAAAATCTAAGATTAACTCTCCTTATGGAAAAGTATTCTAAATATTAGAACTAATGATTTTGCAGCCTGTCTTCATATTGTAGAAATTCCTAAGGTCAAGTAATTGTACTTTTCTGGACCTTTATATCAAGATAATGTTAATTGACATCTACTGACATATCATTGGGTTTTGACAGTTATAGACACCTGGATAGCCACCATTCCAATTAAAGTAAGGACCAATTAAGTAAGAATATTTTGTACCTCAGAAAAGATTTTCACAGGCTTCTTTTTGATGAGTCCCTGACCAAATCCCCTAAAGGAAATTTCTGGGAGATCATTGTTCTGTTTTAGATTGCTTTATTGAGGTCTCAATGTGTGTGGTCGAGGCCAGCTTTGAACTCATTGTGCCACCCAAGCTGGTTTTGAACTCAGGACAGTCCTCCTGCCTCAGCCTCTCATGTGCTAGGACTGCAGGTTTATGCCACCATGCCTGGCTCCTGTTTTGAGTCTTATTACTGTATATCAGCTTGCCTGTTCTGGAACACATATAAAAAACATATTACTTTATGTCAAGCTTCTTTTACCCAATAGGATGTTTTTATATTCACTACATGGTTTCATACAGTAGTATTTTACTCCTTTTTTTTATTACTGAGTAATCTATTCAAAATTTAAGACTTTTGAGTTTGGGATTCCTATGGGAAAAAAAAAACTTTTAAATATGTATATTTGGACAGCTTTATATGGAAGCATGTTATCACCTCTACCGGAACTGCTGGCTCATAGGTAGTATACGTATGATGCTTTTTCTTTCAAAGTTAGCTTATGAGGATGCCAGGTAAGAGTCTACCTGGGGATGCATTGTGACAGCTGCTGTGTGGAGTTCAGTCTTGTTTTCTTTCATTTCTGTTAGCATCCTTGGTCATGCTCAGTGGCCTTTTGACCCTTGATCTTGTTCTTTCCTGCACCAAACTCTTGCCATTGCATTTATATATATTCTTTCTGCAAGGAACAGAAAGCACATGCAGCTAAAGCATAAACAGCCACCTTGCTTACCTGTTTGGTTTTCTCTGCAGGCAAGACAGGTTTGCAGTAGTGAGCTCTTAGAAATAAGATGTGGGCCGGGGAGTTAGCTCAGTGGTTCCAGCACCTGTCTTGCAAGCACAAGGGCCCGGGTTCGATTCCCCAGTAACCACATACCATACTGAGTGTGGAGACTCATGCCCAGCAGCAACCAGTACCACATACCACAGTGCCGGGCGTGGTGGCTCACGCCTGTAATCCCAGCACTCAGGAGGCAGAGGCAGGAGGATTGCTGTGATGTGAGTTGGAGGCTGAGCTCAGGGCCAGCCTGAACCACAATAGCGAGACCCTGTCTCAAAAAAAACAAAAAAAGAAGATGTGAATCAGCTAAGTACAGAACTCTGATTCCAAATCTAGCAAACTTTCTGAGCTTTTTTTTTTTTTTTTGTCACATGTAAGATGATATTGGGAAATGAAAAAAGAATTACACACATGTGTTTTAAATGTAAAAGTTTTGTCTAATGTCAATTAAATTTCTAATATAAACAATTAGATATATAAAAAGGCGATGCACTTTCTGGGTTGAATGGGAGGAAACAAGGCATGGTTTTCAGGACCATTTAAAAGCACCTAGGGTGTCTTGGCTCTTGCTGTGGAGCCACTGGCATCTCAAGGTATTTGTCACCACTCCTTTCTACCCTTCCCAATCTCAAATTCCTGAAGGTAAAGATTTATCTTTTTCTTTTGGCTGGAGAAATTCTCTATCAGTCCATTTCAGACAAAATACCCTCTGGTGCTCCTTATCTCCCTACCTGCCTTATCTCCTCTCTGTTCTTATCTTTGTTCACTTTAAATGTCCCCAAATCACTAAGAGACAGTTATTTTCCTCCTGTGGGAGCCAGCAGAAAACTGTGAGCCAGAGGTGGGTGACACGGGACTCACCAGACGCTGGCTGATTGTCTAAGAGATCACTCTACAGCGCTGAGCCACCAAGTCCAGCCCAGCTCAAGACACCATGTGTGGCTTTTAAATACATACAAGGCAACACTGGTAGGGGGGACTCTTTTCACCTTGCAGTGAGACGCTACTTTCAAGATCCTTTCTAAAAGCACGTTTTGTGCTGATTTTGTCTGTTCATGTGGACCACGGTTAAAAAGCAAGAACAAATTTCTCAACCCCAAATCATTATAGTGTGCAGAGATGAGCATTTGTTAACAGCAGAGGATAAAATAGAAAGCTGCAAAATACCTCTAGTCAACAGCTTCTCATCCACTAAACTGCAAGCACTCCGGTCTGTGACAGTGGTGGTTGCTCACCGGAAGTAAACCAACTGCTCTTTAGCTCAAGCTATTATTTCTACATGAATGAATCAACATGAATACAAGGTGCTTCCCAGAATATTTTCTTTTTTTTTTTTTTTTTTTTTTTTTTTTTTTTTTTTTTTTTTTTTTTTAATTATCTTTATTGGTACATTAAATATACACATCATGATTGCACTCCATAATGGGGATTTGTACCAGTATAAGACACAACTTAATTCTCATTTTTTTCCCATAGTCCCACCCACCCTACCACCCCCCCATATATATAAAATTTGGTTCCTTACTTTTTTGTTACAATCTCAACATTGTCCCCTTATATTTTCTTTCTGCTAATATTTAAAAACAGAGGAGAAAATGTCATTTGAGAGTTAACATAGTAATAAGAGTAGTCTTTCTTAATTGTACCTCAATGTCAAACAATCAAACTTAGAATATTTAAATATGTCTGGAGTTTTATGTTCTGATTTTAAAACATATTTTTGGACAGCCTACATTACAAACAAGGAATACAGGACACAGCTTGTGTGTTTCCTTCTTGGTATAAAATCATGCTTCTATTTAAGGTTATTGGTGTGCCAGGAATGTTTTATTTATGTTAAGGCCATAAATATGAAAATGACAAAGGTTGTAGAAACTAGGCATCACAGTAGGATTGCTTAATGTTAGTTGAAAAAGTACTTTACAATACAATGCTTTGTACATGTACATGCATTTGATATACAATGCTTTGTTTCTTGTTGTCATCCAATGCTTTCCATGACACAGACATGTATAAAAGATGCCACTTAGAGTTCAGTTGTTCCTGTTTTCTAATCTCTATTTTCCATCCTCCAACTTATTCCATTCCTCTGTTCCTCTCTGGAGAGAGAGATAACTGCTCCCATCTCTTTCATCACATTTGCTTCTATCAGGTAGGATGGTGAACATAATATAGAATATTCTGTCTTGTATCTAAAACATTCTCGTGTTCTCAGGTTCTCGAACCATTCTCATGTTCTCTAAATATTATTTAGTTAGGTTTACTTGAACGTAAGGAAAATTTCTTCAGAAGGTAAAATAGTTTTGCATGCTTAAAGTTTTCTGAGCCCATTTTTTTAATGCAGTAACATTTAGTACAGATAAGCTGTTGAACTCTGCAGAGTTGCCTACTTTTGTCATTATGAAAATAATTTTAAAGAGTAATAAAGCTGCCAATAATGAGTGGTTTTCCTATAAAGTGTTATAATTTAAATATCACACTTGCTATTTGCTTACATTTCTATTTCAAGCTCCCATTTCTTATGAGCGCATAAAAAAGAGAAAAAGCATGAACATTTTTCAATATCAGATAATTATTAAACATGTGCCATTTGCCTTCCGTGTATCCTTCTATGACTGTGATTTTTAGTTCTGATTTCAAGGCCTTGTATCAACCAGCTGGTGCTAGACCTTGTTTCCCATATCAACAGTATCTCTACCGAGTGATTTCTAGAGACCTTGGTTCTCATCTCCCCGTGCCCCCAACCCAGGCTCCCTTGCATGCTGGCTCTAGTTCCTCTTCAAAACTGTCCTAATTGTGTGACTCTAGTTGCTGATCGATGAGATAAAAAGTAATTTAATTAAATGTGAAATAATTAAATGCATTGGCTCTATGAAATCTCAGTGTTATAGATATTATGAACCCAAATTTATTAATGTGGTAACTAAGACTCACAAATGCTAACAGACTTGTCTAGAGTGACCCAACGACCAAGTAATGGCTAGAAATTTAAATCAGGAGCTTGTCTTATTTCAGAGTCCCTGTTAATTATTATTTATTCTTTGGAAAAAAGAGTTAGTCAACCTCCTCCCTTTGGATATTCAAAAAATATTCAAGAAAAGTAGGAAGAGTCGAGTAATCAACCTATGAGAGAAATGCAGTTTGTAATTATGGTGGCCTTTTTTCTTTTATCAAATGGATTGGGGGTTTTCCAGAAGATTTAATCAGGATCACAAAGATGCCTCCGTAGAGAGCCTTCTTGCAGGGTGGATTCTAGATCTTTCTCTAGACGCGGTAGAGGAAAGCCCTTTATCACGGTGCCTGCTGCTCCACAAACAGAACTGATCCCGAAGCCAGGACAGAATCGGGACACAGCTGCATTTTAACAAGACTGTTGTTTGGGATATGTAGTTCAGGTCTGACATACGGATTCACTAGGATGCGTTGTACGAGTCACCAGGGGATAAATTCATGGAAAAAATCCGGTACACAAGCGCAAGGATCAAACCTTTTTTCAGATGTTCATGCTCAGCACATAACAAATTCAGTGCCCGGGGCAAGAACCTCAGTAACTGGAAGCAGAAACTGCTTCATCATATGTAATTTCTGCAGGAAGATAATGCCCGAGATGCTGTGATCTGCTCTAAGTGGAGTCCAGAGCCACTTGCCCACCATTAGTTAGAGTGCCAGGCGCGGGAGGGAAGCGCGGGCTACTGGCTTGCAGGGAGAGCGCAGAGCGCACAGGCGATTGCTGCTCTGTGAGCCCCGCCCTGCTGACCGGCCGCTTCCTCCACCCACCGGTTCTCAGCACACTATCCTGCCTACTTCCTAGGAAATCTTTCGGCGTTTTCTCCTTTCCCGGAGAAATCATAAGCACCTGACTTCAGAATTCAGAAGGAAAAGCTTCTTCCTAAATGTAGATGTTGGCATCTCTAAACAAAGGCTTTGTAAACGGCAAGCTGAAAGCACTCAGAGATTTCAGTTCCAGACCCAAGTTATTCAAACATATTCTGAGGCTGTGAGGATTCATCTGTGCCCGAAAGGAAACTGCTGCTGACGTCATCTTGTATGCGTCAACCTTCTATTAAAAACTCAGATTTCGTCAGAGCCTGTGTTTGTTTGGATTATGTGTCACGTCCCATGTATTCCAACCTTTGAGTTCATTTTGTCTCCCAACTAGCAGACCACTTAAAATATGATAAATTTAACCAGGATTTACATTCTCTTTGTTCATTCATCTCTCACTATTAGCAATTTGTCTCTTATTTACCTGGTATTTTTACATGCTTTAGAAGCCTCTGGGACCTAGCCCTGTGTTTCTGAACCTAATCATCCCTTCATCCTAAGGGTTGTAGCTTTTATGGTACAGTAGTTTCCAGTTTGATCTGGAATCTTAAAATAGATGAACCAGAATCGTCCTTGAAACAAGAAAACTCAGTGATGACTATCCATTAATTAGGAGTCAGACATCAATTTATATCAGTGTAGAATGATTGCATAAAAGTTACATAAGCCCAAATAGAACGATAGTCAGACAGAGAAGGAAAAATATAAATCTCAAGACGACCCTCCTGATGTGTTAAATGCTGAAGCAGCTATCTAAAACAGCCTACCTCCTTGGAGGACTTTTTCAAATAAGAATTGGCGTAAGGATTTGTGGTCTTTCTTTATGGTAAGGAAACAAGGTGATCTCTCATGGGATCTAACAGCCTTGTGATTCATCAAAGATGTTTAAACAGCAAAGCTATAGAAGAAAAAGAGCTATAGCATCAATCTAAATCAAGACTTATGTGCCCCTTTCTCTTATTCTTCTCTTCTAATCTCTCTCACATTTTCATAAGACTGATCACAGTAGGACATACCCTCTCCAATTACTTTGACAAACAATGATAACAGAACTTGGGGTTTTCCTGTCTTCCCAAGTAATCCAGTTTTGACAGTGAAAATAGAGGAAACAGATTCCTGAAGCTGTGGGCTGCAATGATAGATTTGGGGAACTAATTTAGCAGAGTAAGTTTTCATACAGCAGCCTCAGGTCAAGTTTTTCAGGCAAGTGCCCATAGGAAGCAAGCTTTCAGTGTAAAGTTACAGGTATAATAAAAAGTCACATTGTGTTGACTTTTCAAGCTTGTAGTATCTTGTAAAAAGAAAAAGTAGGAAGTTTAAAAAATATTTCTCTTTATTTTAATGAAAACACTTGATATGGACATGTGAAAATTCACTTTAGGGTTCTGGTAAATACAAGTACTTACAAGCTGACCCCCTGGCTGTCAAAGCTAGACACTTATCTTCACAGGCATCAACTTACCCTTAACTTAAAGTCTCACACACTAAAATAGACTTGATGCTCAACAACAATTTGGTCACTTATACAGTGACATGGTGGAATATTAGGGAACCATTGGAAATACAGAAAAATGCTTCCGTACATTGAAGGAGAAAATATTTATGTACATTATCTCTCTATGTATATTCCTTTGTAGTAGGTTTTTTAAGTATTTGCATAATTGTAAAGATAATCTGGAAATCAACAAAGCAGCAATGATTGTTTTAGAATGCTGGGATGATATTTTGGTCTTATAAACACATATGTAAACATAAATGCATGCATAAACACAACAATATGCATTTGATAAGACATGACAAATCACTCAAAATACATTTCTGTCTTCAGAGAAGATTTAAGTGGCATACCGTGAGTTTGCAAGAAAAAGGGAGGAAATCCACAGGCTCCCTCTTTCTTTCCTTCTCTCCTTCCAGAACACACATACTGAGTGGGTTTCCGTTTTAACTTAGATCTGTGTAATGGGTTTGTACCAGAAATTACAGAAGACCATTCCAGAAGAAGCATTTGTTATTTGCCCTTAAGAAGCTAAGAAATAAGAAAGTCAAAATGAATTAGCACTATACAAATAAGACCTAGTACATCCCCGTGTAACTTCTACAGGATTTGAGTTATATATAGCATCCTACAGCTCTTATCACTGGGAAACTGAGAAAGTTGGAATGAGCTAAGAAATCTCTACACCTGAAATAAAATCATGACTGGCAAAGAAAAGGTTTTGTGATGAATTTTCGATGCCCTTCAAAGGAATGGGTCCAAATACAGATTTATAGCCTAGGTTAATGCAGCAGAAAATACATTGTTAAAAGGCTTTCAACAACTTAGAGATGTATCTCAAAATCATATTGATCCTAATACTTTCTTGAAGCCTAGACTTTTAAAGCTTGCATCTTTAATACCAGCTGAGTTTTACTGCAAGTAGCCATCCAATATTTCTTCCCTTTCCCTGGCCACTACAACAAACTCTTTAGTGATCAGCAAGTCTGCTGTATTGCAATAAAATCTAGCAACCTTTGGATGCTCTGCTGTCCCACTTAAGTGAGTATCTTTCCAGGGACAGCCTGGGGCCTGAGGAGAGGCCAAAGCATCCATCCATTTCTGCAAGACCTCTGGCCTGCTTCTGACGACAGAGGCAAGCTGACGCCCTGCCTGACCTACCAGAAGCTCAGGAGTGGGACTTTCCAGTATTTACTATGTCACTGTCTAAATCACAGTTTCACACAATGGCAACACCTTCCTAGGTTCCAGAAAGTTGTCTTATGGCTAAAAACAAAAAAAGCATATATCATCTCACTCAGGTGGACTTGATGAAAAAGGAACCTCTGCCCCTTGAATAAGGAAAACAAACACCATCGTACACTCATTGTCATATGGAAAGTAGAACTCACATCTAAGCTTTCTGTGTGTTTAGATGGCAAATTCTAGCTTCTTTATTAAATGCTAGCTTTTTATAATTAAAATTATAAAAGCATTTCATTAAAACCTATAATTTATATGAAACAGATAAAAGGTTATGCCTTTCACATAAGGCCTATGATTTCCTCCTCCCTTTTTCTATGTATGGATTCAGTTTGGTTGAGGAATGACCTCAGTTCAAACTACCTCTGCCAGTTCACAAGCTGTGGAAACTTGAAGATATCAGGGCTGTATTTTGATTCATGTATGCATAAGACAGCAGATATAAAAGGTCTTCACTGCCTAGTGTAAGCATTAAATGAGATTCAGCATGTGAAGACACCCAAAACTTACTCCGTCTTTTCTTATTCCTTCTTCTGGTCTCCTGGGCTTTGAAGAATATATTCATGAGCACCACTTAGATTTTGACTACCTCTTTAAAATACAAATCCACATTGACTGATAGAGAAAAAATATATAAAGTTAAAACCAGGTACCATAAAATAGTTTTTTAAAGGATACGCTACAAAATGGAACAGATTTTCCTGCTGTTCATAGAAAGAAAGCTAATTTTAGCATAATTATAGAAAAAAATCCAGCTACTTTGACTTGTACAGCATCTAGTGATCCAAAAAACTCCTTGGATCACTACCTTTTCCTCTCAGTGTTGTAGCTGGGTTACATGCTCTGAGTAGCCTGTGACAAGCTATGGTTAATAAATTATCCATGGTGTCAAAAGTAATAATATTAACGTGCCTTTGTGAGTTAAATTAATTTGGTTTTGTGCACTGGCCTGTATAACGTGAAAGACACTGTGAAATCAGATTGGGCAGGAGCTGGAAGGAGCCAAATGACAGGCAGGAGGAGAGGTGACCCTCAGGGTGGAGCAGCCCGCTGCAGGGCAGGATCTGTGAGCACGAGTGAGGAGGCCTCATCCCTCCAACCTAGAGGAGTCCTGTTCTGAACCAATTGTCCTTTTCAGGAAAAAAAAAGGCTGATTGTGCCTTTCAAAAGACGAGAGATGTTTGACCTCCTTGGTTCCACTGGAAATGAAAGGCCATCTTCATGGTCATCTCTACTTTCTGGTATTTTGCAACCCTCGATATGCAAGAGGCATATGCTGCCTCGATAGGCTGCCTCCTCAATATGCAAGAGGCAGCTGATCAGTAATGGCTTTTAAACTGACGAGCAAAAACAGCATTTGAAAGTCTTCATGGTTGTGTTTATTCTGAAACTTCAGAGCCCCTAGCCACCTCCAACTTCCTGCCCAAGGCACAGATAAACATGCTGTATGGAAAGAGTTTTTAAAAAATGTATGTTGAGCCTAGACAGCAAATATCTTAGGATTACTCAAGATCAGATGCACAAACTGATTCTGATCATATCCCGTGTTCCTTGTGAGAGCTAATATTTAAGCTTTTATTACCAGGAATCACGTTATAGGGAAGATGGAGAGTTTTCTATTAACATGCTAACTATAGATTCAAACTAGATAATGGTTTAAGGAATTTTTATGCTTCTATATACTATAAACTCGATGGTTTTGTTTGGGTAACATCTCATAGGAATGTGTATATTTCTTCATAAATTTACCAGTAAAGTATTTTTCTGTTCAGAGGTGCTGGTATACTACCTATCTGTGCATAGAGTGTGTCTATACTATATTCCAGACTCTATATACTATCTAATGTCCAAGCTCTCCTCTGATGTGAAAAAAATGGTTATTATTATTTTGCAAAGGAAAAGTGAAAGGATTTTCCAAGTCTTATACATAAGACTGTCAGGACACACATCTATATTTTTAACTCACATCAGTCTGACTCCCAAGTCTGTCCTCCAGCTGACAGAAAACCACGTACGCCCTTGCCCACCTCCTTCTTCCAGCAATGGACCCACTGTGCCCATTAGAACAAGCAACTGTGTTCTGTCCTTTTTGTATCCAACTATGGCAAGTGAAAAAAATGTCAGCAGAGGAAAAGACTCCTCCTGAAGACTTCATTAGCCTGCTGATTCAGTTCATCAAAAGTACACCTGCAGATCATGCTGTGTCGGGCCATGGTGATACGTAGACAAGTCAGGAACTGCTCTGTATTTAGAGTCCACAGCCTTCACCGAGGAAGAGGATGATGCTAGCTTGAGCACAACAAATGATCAGCACATGGGCCGAAAGAAGTGATACAGGATGATTAGGAATTCAGCAAGTTGAGGACAAGGACTAGAGGAAGCAGGGCCAGGTCTTGAAACATTTATAGACCAGTAAGATCTCCAGCTGTCGTCAAGCTCTATTACTCAGGAGAGGGAATAGAAAAAGGTCAGAAACAAGCAAAATGAATCAGCGTAATTTTTAAGACTTTCAAGATTTTATTGTCATAGTTAGGAGTCCACAGGGTATTAAAGCTGCCACTGTCCATGTGAGCTCTGTGGTTTAGAAAGCTCATCTTCTGACTATGTGGATATGGCATGGAGGCTGTGTCTCCGTTAGGAAATTACAGAGTCTATAAAACTATATGGCTGAGAAGATAAAAGTAAGAACTCAAATGTGAAAAGTTGATAAGAACTAGAATTTATAGAATGTTGTTACTAACAGGATAGAGAAGAAAGAGGCAGAGAACTATTGGAGATTATTTCAGTCTTAATTTGGTTGACCATAAAATGCACCAATAGAATAACAAATAAAATTACAGAAAGTTACACTAATTTTAAGGAAAAGTAAGTTCTATCTTAGATAGGTTTATTAAAACCAATTTCATTTATAATTAAAATCAAATTCATACCCCCAAACCCCCACTATACCTCATCCAACCAAAATGCTTTGTATGCAGTAGTATTTAACATTCTCCTAAACCATACTGTATTCAAAATCATTTAGTATTCCTTCATTTCTTTTTTGATTATACTATCTCTTAGCAGTCTACTACTTTTCTAGAGTTGCTCATATATAAAGCCCAGTGTCAAGTTATTCCTTTAAAAGTCTCCAAAAGAAAAAAAATGCCCTAACAAATGATAAGCATGGCTGGTATATCTTCAGGTTTCTTCCTGGACTTCGTGATTTTCATCTCAGCTCAGCCCCGCTGCCATCCAGGCCTCAGCAACGACTACAACCACCTGCTCCTGACTGTCTTTATTCAAGCTCTGGGCTGGTAAAGGGTCAAGTGGGGGATGAAATCCAAGCCAGGCTTTATCCAAGGACAGGACTCAGTGGGCTTCAGGCCTGCAAGTCCTGCTGTAAGAAGGCCTTGAGCATTCCTGGAGAAACAAGGTGAAGCCTCGGGAAGCGCCCATGCATGATACAGACACCATCACATAAGAACCTTATCAGTCCCACCCTTGGCTGGCCATCTGTTCCTGTGTCAAAAAATAGCCCCTAAGGGCCTGACTTAAATCAGAGTGTCCATATATCCATGTGGCATTATCTTTTACTAATTAATACAACAAAATTATGCCTAGGATGTACCAGACCTTTTGCTTCATTGTACTAGCTAACTAGGGAACATTAAAGATAGATGTAACTTTTTAATTTAGTCTTGATTGTCCTAGATTGAAATGCTATTAAGAGTAATAATAAAAGAACTGGCATGGATGAGCACTTACCACATTCTAGGAACTGTTCTAAGGACTCCATCATACCCTCTCTCATTTCACACTCATATCAGCCCATAGAGATCGATATAATTATCCCCATTTTATGCAGTAGGAAACTGAGGGAGAAGAAGCCATTTTCCTTGGATCACATGGCAAGCCAAGTTTCTAATTTTCTAATTCAATCTTAAAATGATCCCTTTCTTGCACTTACGTATCTTCTCTTCTGCAGAAAGCTTATCCTTCCACCTCCTTCATATTATTTGACCTCATTAAATCCCTGTGAGGAGAGTGGAATGGATTTTCTTATCCCTTCTGACTCCAGGTAATGTAATACATCTCCTTTCAGTCAATCAATTTAACTCAGGCAACCTCAGAAACGTGGAGGAAAATCAAGAGCTTGTGTTTGGACATGCTTCTGCTCCTCGGAGAAACCCTTTCACTTCAGCGGTTACAAATTTCCATGAAAGACCTTGAGACAGTCATTTAGGAATTGCAGCCTGCTGAATTCTGTGCATTCAGGAGGACACAAAGGCAATTACAAATTGCTTAACAGATGATGCATAACAGAGATGAAGAATCTGGCTGTGAACACTTACACCAGGGAAATCCTGCCTGGTGCTTTTTTTTTTTTTCCAGTTCAGCACTTTGCACTGAGTATCTTTCTGGTACAGAGTTCAAAAGTAATGCTCCAATATGAAAAAAGAGTTGAAATTTCAGAAATTTCCATCTCCTAGAAAAGTACAGACCTTGGTGAATAACACACCTATGTTCTTATGATTGTGTTACCTTAGAAAAGCAAGGGCACATTTACTGAGCCTCACCTTGTTAATTCATGGAGACAGTGGTATCTATGACAGTGATGAATATAGAAGTGTTCAGATACATTGGAATCTATCACTAACCAGGCTGACATTTATTGAGTACTGAGTACATACCAGGTTCTGTGATTTGTATTTTTCATATATTTACTCATTTAGCCTGCACAAAAACACATTGATTTAGGCATTATCATTTTCAAATTGCTGATGAGGATACAAAGGTTTACAATGTTTAATAATATTTCCATAACACACAGTTTCAGTACTTACTGAGTCAACCTTTGATTAAGCGATCCTTTGAACCCAGTAGGCCAACCACAGTCTTCACAATGATACAGTTTCTAACTTATAAGAACCTAATTGTTTTTAGAAATATAGATTCATCTTCAAGTCCATTTCCTTGGGTTGTATTTTTGTTTTTGCTTTTGTTTTTTATAACTTATGTACCCTATGAAATGGTACCTACCTAGGGAAATTTGGCTCCAGATAGCCTCTTTCCTTTTACCTTCACAAAAAGAACACAATTGAGTGGTTTTTTATTAGTGCAGATTAAGTACATAGGATGAGGGTTTTATAGTGGAATTTTCATGCATGCATATAACACGGTGTTCTTAATTTATAGTTGTAAAAGCTTCTTTTAGAAAGATTTTCCACCTAACTATACCATCCTTGCCTAAAATTCAAATCAGTGCTACATCTATACCTTTCATTCACTCTGAATTTAGAAAACTTTTATACTTCTACAAATTTCTTTAAAATTTTTAGTGATATTTCCCACAAACTCAAACCCACAAGACTCTTTTTGTCTAAGCATCTCACAAAAGTAGTCATTTGTACTTACAATTCATCTGCTTCACCCAAATGTTCTCAAAAATTCAGGCCACCAACTTCCCAAAGGCTTTTTTCAGATAATACAGTTGTGTTCATATCCTTTTCAGCTATAGATTTAAAATGTTCTCCCTCAAACTTCTCATGTTCTTTCTTTTAGTTGAAAGAGTTGGAGAACCATCTGAAATTTATTCAGTGTTTTAAAATGTATGTCATTTTCAGTTCTTCCTTCATTTATTTGCCAAGAATTAATATGCATATTAAAGCAATGGAAATAAGGATTACTTCAAACCACTAATTTGTCCCTTTGCAGAACTTTTTATCCTTTTATAGAATTCATTGAACAGCAAGTGCTTTTATGAGGTACATTTCAGTGAAAATCTTCCAATGACCTTCAGGGACAATGTTGGTATACACGCTTTCATGAGATTTTTACATGTAGAAAAATCTCCTTAAAGTTTTCAGTGTTGCTTTCCATTTAGAGAACATGAATTAATAAACTCAGAGAAAAGTCATAGAACAGAATAAACTCATAATAATAAACTTACAATATTCATCTGGTGAAACTGACCAAATATTTACAGGTCACTTTCCTCATTTACATTTGCCAGAAACATACTAATTTTCCTTCATCAAAATGTGATGCTCAGAATGCCATTGCAAATAAAAAGGAAAATTATCATAGTTTAAAATGAATTATAATTACATAACATATGCTGTTTTAAAAATGTCTTCCAGTAGTCACATAAAAATCTGTGATGCAGTTTATATAACTAAAATAATCCCCAACATCTCAGCAGAACCCTGAATACACATAGAAAGAGACCATGTAGGTATACTTGTATACTTTGTCTGAAAAGAATAGTTTTCATTCAAATTCCCATCATATTCATTTTCAGATCAACTAGATTTTTCACCATGATTTAGTGACATCACATTTTCACCCAAGAAACCACAGAATTCCCCAACCATGTTCTGATTTTCTTAACAATGAACACCAATGAGTTTTTCCCTGGGCAAACCAGATGAAAACTAAATTGTTTCTGCAGGATGAACAATGTGTGAAATCTTGACAGATTCAACTTCAAATCTACTGAGAGAGGATGATCTTGACTTTCTCTGTAACTCTACCTACCACAACAGGCAGCATGTGGAAGGCCTACATGGGACAAACACTAATTGCACAACCTTTACACAGAAATGAGTGACAACAGATTACTGTTGAAAAGATAAAGACAAAAACTTTGACAAAGAAGTAAAACACAGACAGGACTTCACTGTGGAGGTCTAGATGTTCTGTGAGATGCTCAGTGGTCACCTCTGGATTTTTTCTCTGTAATACAGTATTACAAGTTAAATCAGTCTCTTCATATTGTTTTGAGTCAGGCATACAACGAAGATTAAAGTGATAAATATCTTGTTCTCTACACCTGTAAGTGCTGCTCCACGTACTCTCCTCTACTCCTGAAAACATGAGCTCTGCATGAGAAGGATGTTGCATCATTATCCATAATCTAACGATGCTCTTTTCACGGTGACACTGTGAAAGTGTTGAGTAGATGCAGCAAAGCTGTGGTGCAGAAGGCAGATCATGCTTTTTTTTCTTTATCTCCAGGACAATTCTCTGAGCAGTTTCTCCAGAGGGTGATAATTCCCTTGGATGTGACTAAAATGGTCACAGTTATAATTAGCTTTTATACCTTGCCTTGGTCCATTCAGGTTATAATGCAGCATAAACGGAGTGACTGACAAACAACAGAACATCCTCACAGCTCTGGGGTCTAGAAATTAAATAAAAGATCAAGGCATTGGCCAGTCTGGTGTCCACTGAGTTCCCACTGCTTGGTGCAGTCTTTCTGTTGCAACCTAACGTGTGGGGAAAGGCAAAAGAGATCCCTGGAGCTGCCGCTTCTTTCATGAGGGCTGAAATCCCATTGAAGAGGGTGTGGCCCCTCTGACCCACAAACCTCCTAGAAGCCCCAACCCCTGATGCCATTGCCTCAGGACCTGGTATTCCAGCCGGGGAATCCACTGGGTTCATAACTATTCAGGCTGTCGTACCAAGACTGGGGTCTTCAGATATCCTACTTGGCCTTTAGGTCACCATGAAAGGAGGGCTCTTTTGCATCCATAAGATCTAGCCACTCAATGTTTAAAAAACAATGAAACAAAAAACAACAACAAAAATCTGCCTTAGAATAATTATTCTACTAACATTAAACTATCAAAAGAAAAATATTTGTACTTTTTATTGACAAAGTAGATACAATAGCTTTAATATTATCATACTTCTTGTATTTTTGTTCTATTTATTCTTGCAAATAATCATAAAAGACACTTGAATTATTATATATAAATCTAGTTAAAATTCCTCTCCAACCAACAAACCATCCAGAATCCCAAGTTGACATATACACAATTTTTCAGACCTAGTCAGTCTACCCAAACTATTTTCCCGATGGTTTTATTTGCCTCTTACATTTTCTGTCTTTCCATTTTTATTCCTTTAATGAGCATTTTCACTTTTCATGGCATTTCTACTCTCCTGGAAAGTTTAATTTGCCCCAGCCCTACTCCTTTTTAATTTCACCTTGCTTTAAGAATAAACCTAAATGACATTTTAATGCTAAAAAATTATCAGGTGTACACTAGAAGCTACTAGTACACTAGTACAGGCAGTACACTACTGCCTGTAACTTGGCTTTCTTTTTCCTTACTGTCTTGGCCAAATCCAAACTTACTATAACACAAAAACTAAGGCCATTTTCTCTCCATTTCCTATAGCAAGACCCAGTATCTCTTAACCTGTAACTCGGGGCTGACGTCTAGTCATCCGGCTGACAGTGTGTTAGCCAGAACTGGTTGATACGTAGGACTTGTCTGAGGACAGTGGCAGACAGGTGAACACGCATTTGCGATACAATATTGCTCGGGCTCTTTTGAGAATCTGGAAAGGTCATCAAGAAAGCAAAAGAGAAACAAACTGCTAAGCCTCATCAGGGAAGACTCACTGACAAGGTGAAACCTGGGAAATGAGGGGGGAAAACAAAGAGAGGGAGATTTTCACGGACAGAGGAAGCAGCACTTTTTTTTTTTTTTTTTTTTTAGGTTTTTGGAGACAGGGTCTCGCTTTGTGGTTCAGCCTGGCCCTGAGCTCAGCCTCAAACTCACATCACAGCAATCCTCCTGCCTCTGCCTCCCGAGTGCTGGGATTACAGGCGTGAGCCACCACGCCCGGCACTGTGGTATGTGGTACTGGTTGCTGCTGGGGTGAGTCTCCACGCCCAGTATTGTTATGTGGTTACCAGGGATCGAAACCGGGGCCCTTACGCTTGCAAGACAGGCCCCGGAACCACTGAGCTAACTCCCCGGCCCAGAAGCAGCACCTTTAAAGGCTTGAAGACACAAAAGAAGGGTGCAGCTGAGGACACACGAGCTCTATCCCCCTTGCCCTGTCCCACAGCCTCACGTGCATTTGCTTTTATGTGGTAGCCTTTAAGTCATGTAAATGTACGTCTTCTTTGATACCGCTTTGATAATGCATTTATGATTTCCCTTTTTACATCTGTACCCTTTCTCCTCGACTCTAGCATTATCTTCAGAGGTTGCCCTTTGTATTTGCAAAAGCTCTTTTCAAAAGGACAGTTGTATTTAACCTGGGCCTCCTACATCTACTGTCTTAATTCTCTTGGCCCATAAAGATTAGGAGGACCAGAAATATTCACGAGCTGGTCTTTTTCCTCATGTACTACATTTTCACATACTACATATAAATGACCCATATTTTTCCTTCCCTGTAATCCACTCTCCACTCCAATTGGCATCATCCTTCTTTTACTAATGGGTATCAAGAAGCTCCAAGCCACTGCTCTCTGGTGTTAATCTCACTCTTATTGTAAAATTCCTTGCTTCTAATCTTTGGGCATGCTTCGTCTATTATATTAATAGTCATACTGCAAGCAGTGTTTTCTTTATACCTGTGTGCTTTTAGAAATCCTTTTCAACTATCCCTTTCCTTTCTGTGATCTAATCCTTTCTCTTGTCTCAGAGTCTCCCTTATTTTTTTTTTTCTGGAATATGGGCTTCATCACAGAAAGCCTTTTCTTATTTTTGCTTCTCTGTCTCTCTGTCTGTCCATGTCTGTCTCTCTGTCTGTCTGTCTGTCTGTCTCTCTCTCTCTCTCTTTCTCCTCTCTCATGCTTCTGTTTGAGTTCTCTGAGGGCTCTCAGTCCCTCCTCTGAAAGTACCGTCTCCTGGTATTTTTATCTTAGCCCTTTCTCTAATTGTCTAAATTCCTTCAGCATCTTCCTGTTCATTTTGAAGGAAACAATATATAGCATTGCTAATATTCTCCATTCAGTCAAGAATCCACACATCTTCTTACCCTAAACTACCCAACTGGCAACTTTTTAGTTGGAGTCATCCCCAGAAGGCACATATCCTCCTTTCTTACACTCCTCATACTACTTAGTCTTTATCACTTTTTCTCCAGGCACTTCTGGATCTTGTGACTGGTCACCACACATTCCAAGGACATCTCTGGCTCTCCAAACCACAGCCAGCACTTGTCTATTTGGAGTCAAAAGCAACAAGATGACCGAATATACATATTTGCCTTAATAGTTCTGCATTTCTATCCTAGTACAGATCTCTCTACTGCTCTTATTGTCCATAAGTGGATCCCGTGGCCAAAGAGGGCCAAAGAGGACAGGCCAGTTTGGGCCCCTATACTAGTCACTTTCCAAAGCTGGGACACATTACCTGACACTCACAATTTAAAGGAAGATGGGTTTATTGTGTCACAGTTGCACGGTGGGCTGACTTCAAAGCATAAACACCATGGCAGAGGAAAGCGATTCAACCCAGGGTGGGCAAGCAGCAGAGAGGAAGGAACCAGGGACAAGAATATAGCCTCCCAGCTCACACCCCAGTGACCCGCCTCCTCCTACCAGCCCCCACTTTCACCCCCACCCAGCCCCCATATGCCGCCATTCCATTTTTGTTTCTATGAGTTCTACATTTCTTAGTGAGTTCATGCAGTAGTTTTTTTCTCATGTCTGACTTATGTCACTTAACATTATGTCCTCCAAGTTCATCCCCATTGTCACAGGTGAGAAGACTTCTGTTTTTTACAGCTGAATAATACTGCATTTTGTGTGTCTATACTTATAAATGCATATCACTTTTTATAAGCATACATATTATACATATTAGGGGTAAAATAATGTTTGATACATGTATATACTGTGTAATTTTTTGTCAGTTTAAGCAAATTTATCAGCTTTATGATGAAAACATTTACAATCATATATATAAGGCATGCCTTATTAACTCTAATTAGATAGTAAATCTTCTCTGAGTAAGTATAATTTGAAGTGAGCTCTGAAAGAAGAGTAAAAGTTAAGTAAAAGGTGGCAAGATGACAGAATCTGTCAAGCGAGATGGATCATTTGTGTGTGTGAGAGAGCAAGTGACATGGTTATATGGGAAGTGATGAGAAAGGCTTTTCCCTCTGGCTGCAGCTCAGGGGAAGCAACACTAGAAGACTGAGAAGGAAGCGAGAAATAGAATTTGAAGAATATTAAAAGTGATCACAGGACTTGAGCCTTCATCCCAAGGGAGACGGGAGACCCACTTAAGCATCAGAAGTGGGTGGCTGGGGCAGATATCTGGGCAGCAAGTTGGATGTTGGCGTCACTCACTGAAATACAATGGGCCAACTTTGGTACATCATGGTGAATTACTGACCCCTGAAGATAAATTTGGATTTTGGCATTTGAGTTTGAGAAACATTCGATGACAACTACTGAATATATGGACTGGGGCTTAGATAAAGGGTCTTAACTACAAATGTAAATTTCATAATTCAAGTGAAAATCTGGGATAAGTTTTTTTTTTTAGTGGACTAGAACTAAGACTAGAGAGAACAAAAAGAAGTAACCAGAGCAGGAGGAGCAGAAAAAAGTAATCAGGAAAGAATTGCTTTACAGAATTCTAAAAAAATTGGAAATCAACAAACTCTGATGAGAATTCATGGTAGCAAAACCTGAAAAAAAATTATCCCTCAGTAATATGGATAATATTTTAAACCTTAGCAGCATCCATGTCAATAAAAGAATGTGAATAGAAATCAGTGGAACATGAGAAATTAGTGACAGCAATTACAGCCAATTTCTTCAAGAAATTTGGCTGTAAAAAGGGAACAGGGACACAAGCCACCACCTAAAGAGGAGTACAATTAAAATGAGATATTTTTAATAAGATCATAAAGTACATTTTATGGGCCAGGAACTCTGCTAACACCTTTGTATAAATAACTCCTAGAGTGCCACCAATTCCATGACCATTTCCCATTTTTTGTTTGGAAAAAGTGAGAGACAAAGCAGTACCTTCCCCAAGGCTGGACCCTCTGTAGGTGGCACATTCAAAAGTTCAGAGTCTGCCATAACTCACCTACTGAGGCATCTCCTAAGCTTGTTTAATGGTGAAGAAGAGACTACACACTTTGTCTCTTACCACTGCTATAATATTTGGAACATACCTTCAACATATCTGAATGTATTCATGTTATATACCATGACAATACATAACAAAATACAATGAACACTGAAAGGAATGTAGGGGGTAAAAGTAAATGCAAAGAGAAAGTCTACTATTTTTTCCATACTCCATTGGATCACCGTATGAAATCACCAATGGATATAACTCCACTGAAAGGAGAAACTAATTTACAAAAGGAAGAACTGAGGACATTTAATAGTTGCTAGTACTATGTAACAAACTACTCTGTGCAGTCACTGCTCATTAGGGAACAGATTTAATGTAAGATATACTACAGGTAGGATTACAGTGACCACCTGCAGAAATTCAGGTGTGGAAGAGAGCAAAAAGGTCATACATCCCCTAGGGATCTGAAGGAGCTGGTCAAAAGTGGAAGGTGTGGACCTCATGAAGAGTCCTTTCGAGTTCAAATTGGGAAGCCGAAGGTCCTCAGTGCAAGGTTAGATTCTGGGCTACAAGGCTGAAGAGTCCGCAGTGGCAGCCAGGAGATAGACGTCCAAGGCAAAGGAGGACACTGGTGCTCCGTGGAAGAAACAGAAGCAAGCATTCCTTCTTCCTTCTTCCTTCTCCTTCTATCCCCCCTTCAGGCTACAACCCTGTTAGTTGGGTGGGTCTTCCAGTTTTAGTAAATCCATTCAGCCACACCCAGAACCACACTAAGCTAATCAGTTGGCCATTTTTTACTTATATTGACACAACATTTAACTATCATTTAACAAATATACAAACATCATGGTTTAACACACTAATTGGCTGACAGTCCTGTAAAGGACCAAAAAATATCAGACAGGTAACTTCAATACAGAAAATTTCTAGAAGCAAATGTTTTCTCAGATGAAAGAATCTTTAGGGCTATGACATCCAGACCTACTTCATAAAGACAGGGGTCTGAGGCCGAGTTATTTAAGAAACTGACCACTTTTCATCTTCTCAAATCCTTCCCTGGCCTTTTTGCTTCCGATTCTATTTCCTCTCCCCCAAGCTTTCTTTGTACTTTTTCATATCACATACCACCACTAAACAAGCCTTATATTTCGTTGTGTTCATTTTATTCACTGATTTTACATTTTATTCACTTCTAGGCCCCAGCAGCTAGCAAAGTGCCTGGCACTTAGAAGACGCTGAATAAAAATCTGTTGAATAAACAACTAGTGAAATAAAACTCAAGCAGACTGTGCACTTTCTACCACTCTATGCTGCATTATATTGATACTTACCATTAACAGGCATTTGGATTTTCTATATTCACCATTCTCATTTTGATTATATCAGAGTATCTACTTTTGCTTGTTAATTATTACTCCTAATAGGACTACAAGTGTATCTCTTATTCAAAATTTAAAGATGTTAACAGGATTTGGGAAGCTCTAAATCAGAATGTAGAAATCCACTAACAATTAAATTGCACAAGCTTCACATTTCTAGAACACTAACTTTACGAGCTTTAAGTCTTGTGTGTTTATCCCTGTGCCTATAGTCCTGGCTCTCTTGTGATGAGATTCCTTTCTGACTCTTTTGCTGAACTGTCACCTCTCAGCTCAAGCAATGGCTCCTCCTGGATGCTTGGAGCTCATCCGCCCTTCTCACCCCAATACACACTAGCTGTCTTCAAGGTGGAGAGTCGGAAGGGCTGTCCTTGTTCTGTATCTTCATGGCACATTCAGGGACATTGGGTTTTGCCAACAAGTACATTTAACATGCTTATTGAAACTGATAGGGATGGTTAAGGGATCAAATATCCAGGTCAATTCACCTCCTTCATTCAATTACTAGGTGTGAAATTTTCAGTCTCCTCCTCCCACAGCACTTCTGCTACTTCTGTGATACAGTCAACATATGATACTGCTGTTCTTCTGGGTATAAAAACAGCCCAAACTCGATCTTGGAAGTCTACAGTGGGATTCTTGATTATTTTTAAATAAAACCTGAATAACTGAATGAATACAAAATTGATGGGTTACAATAATAACCCCACAAAATGAATGTCCAACAACATAACACCCCATCTCCTTCACCTGCACAATTTACTGTACATTTGTAGGTTGGGCCAGATTCCATCTTCTTAGCCTGGGTACATTTCATAGCAGCATTTCCTGCTGTTACCATCTGGTCTGTTCGATGTAAATACCGATTTGGCAGATACTTCAGAGGCATGAGAACTGTTGTGAGCATAACATGAATTTAAAAATATGGCCACCCAAAGGAGGTATGTAAAGCTACCCATTTTCTCATTAAAATTTTTTAATGACATTGTCCTTCACAAATGAACATTTTAGTATTTTACATATGGATGAATTCCCACTTTGAGAGATTATTAGACTTTCATTTGTCACCTCTAAATAGATTTCTAGCTACACGGGGAAAAAAGCTATCAGAGAATGTATTACCAACTTAACACACAGAAAAATCTTTTTACTATTAACATAAATAGAATATGTCCTTTTAAAATGTCCCAGTATTAAGTCAATTCAAGTACTTTTTAAAAACACATTCAAAGGTACAGTGTTTTCAACAAATGTATGAATGTAGCCCCATTTGCAAAGGCCATGAAAGTGAGCCCTTCTTTTTACACCGAAAATGATGGCTAGTGCTACAAAAGCCATCAAATAAATATGCAGTTTAAATCAAGCTATTTTAAATCCATTCAAGATGACCTTTGTTCGAATATCTCTAATTCTTTTTCCAAAAGGAAAGGTATTGCTGTAGTTGTCTATAAAATCATTAATTTGTATCTACTCTATTCAGTTGCTGCTTTTAAAAAATAATAATGGAGTTATCAAGCTGCTCCGAACAAAAAGAACCTTCTGATTGTCAGCTCCATATTCTGAAAAAGCAGGTTAATTTCTCTGAATTTCACAGTGGGAACTTTCTAACACTAACTGGCAGTTCCCACCTAGTGATCAAGGCAATTGACTAAAATAAATTATACATAAAGCTGAAATCCCTAATAGTAATAAGGCCCCTCATGTGATAATCACAGCAGCAAAAGCATTCATCTGTTGGCTGCAACTCTACAGGGTCTTGAAATTATCTTATAAAACTACATCCCCAGAAATGTTTTTGCTTCTAGTTTCACCACAGGGCTAACTGGGCAGTGTTCACGCACTAGGCACAAAGAAAGAGCTCCAAACACACCCACTGGTGGACTTGCTGAGTAAACAGGACACACTGTTGATACAACGGGTGTGCCGGTGCAGTTCACAGAAGGCCAGCAAGGCTCTCACTACAATACAGAAGCTCACGGTTGTGTGCAGCCCTTAGAAAGTGTGTGACATGCAGCACAGAAGGGTTGCATGATCCTGCTCTTCTGCAGCTGAAGGCAAGCTGAACCCACATAAGCGGAGTAAATGGCACCTGCTACTGGCTAGAAAGACATTTCTACCAAAAAAGGCTATGTGTAATGAGATACTTAAAATATAGAATGGGGGGGGCAGGGATTTTGCCTAGAGGTTCTGGTACCTGCCTTACAAGTGCAAGGTGCTGGGTTCGATCTCAGCAACCACATACAACAATGCAAGCAGGGTGAATCATGCCCAGCAGCAATCAGTACCACTACCACAATGCAGGTGGTGGCTCACACCTGTAATCCCAGCATGCAGGATTGTTGTGAGTTCAAGACTGAGTTCAGCACCAGCCTGAACACCTGAACTACAGAGTGAGACCCTGTCTCACTATCTATCTATCTCAGTGGACATCTTGACTAAGCAAAAATCTAGGATGAGAAGGGATACAGTTTATTCAGAAGTGACAACTGTGCTGAACCCTGGTCTCTTCACCAGTCTGACCAGGGCATATACTGTCCTCGAAAGTGTTGCCAGACAACAGTTCCTAACTGAATTCCCCTTCACAGCAGCCCCCAATTGAAGCCCTGACCCTCGAGGTGGCAGCTGTCCACATCCAGTGCTTAGGCATTCAGAATAGGACCACTTTGTCACTGTTGCCCCAGCTCAGGACAGTTCTGAAGGGCTGTTTTGCTCCTGACTTCCTCCTGGCAGGGGCCAGAACCTCTCAAACGACCGCGTCCCAGCCTGGACTCTTCATCTGTGCAGCCTTGTTGCCACGGTTGCCAAAGAGGTGTTAACCCGGCCAGGGACAGCCAAGCCCCGTGGCTGCCTGCTTCGGGGGTAGACTGAAGGATAAATGCGGAGGAATTTGGTAGAAAATGGGGATGTGGAAAGTCAGTGCCTCATGTCAGACAAAAGACAGAGACTCTCCCAGCTTGCCGCTATTTATTGAATCATACAAGTGAGTGACTCAAGGAATAATGACGGTGGGTTCCAGGGCTGTAAGAGAAAACAAAGCATTCTCCTAAGAATGGAATATAAGTTGATATTTAACCTGAGTTTTCCCTAAAGTGGGACTTCAACCTCTGCTGCATTGTTCTGAAGAGTCAAGTCCTCAGCAAAAGTTATGTTGTCCTCCCTGGGAGCATCATGGATTTGTGCCCCCATGACCTCCATAAACTAACTGATCCATGAGGCAAAATGCTGGCTTCATACTCCTCCAGCCTTAATTCACAGACTGTGAGCCCTCTATGAACCCATAAGACACACCTCAGTAAACATCCTACTTGCCAATCCAAGTCTACTTCCCCAAAGACCTCCACTGTGACAAATGCGGATACTAAAAAGACTGAGTAAATTGTTTTCAATTACATCTATTCATTCAATAGGCATACAAGTTCTACTCTGATCAGCCACTGTTCTAATGTTGAGAACAGGAATGAGAACAAATATCTAATAAATCTAATATCCTGGTGGGGAAAAGCTAAAAGAACACAACAGGAAATCAACTGAGTAGTATTAGAAATGGAAGGATGGAACCCTGCATGATTTTTAGTGTAAGGAATACATATTCTAAGCGAGAGAGAAAATATTAAAGGGTATTGACTAGGATTGCCCCATGATTAGATTCTTGTTGTAAAAGAAATATGATCTTTTCTTCATGTAAGGATGGGAGACTAGGAAAGACTGGTGGACATAAGAGGTTAATAGGAGGCTGTTATAAATTATCAGAAATATGAACCAAGAATAACAATGATATAGCCTTAAGTCTCCCACTACTCAAGATTTATCTGTAACTGAGAGGTTCACTGGTAGAATCCCAGGGCAATTCAGCACAGTTGATCACCCAACTTCAACTGAAGAGGGTGGCCACATTCAAAATCCATCCTGAAGGAATGGATTTTGGGACAGTGAAAGCAAAGAGTAAAATACATGGCATCTTGAAAGTCAAGAAGAAGGGTTCAACCTTTAGCTTGGCATTAGTATTAAAACTACATTGCACTTCAGAAAGACTAAATCAAAAGAAGTCATTCATCAGACTATTTCCAAAAATATGACAGAAGTGTTAGGCTTGACCTCAGCACCATGGAGCTGATGGTGATAATGGGGACGGAGTGGGGAGAGGCAAAGGCTGTGCTGAGGTCATTGTGCAGGGCGGTGGAGGCGGGCAGGTGGTGACCACCAAACACAGTGGAGGTGGGACCCACGAGGCAGTACAGGTAGGGGTCAGGTTGATGATGAAGGAAATGTGAAATGAAAAATTCCAACCTGAGTCATACTTACTTATTTTAAAAAGAAAGGTCTAGCCTTGTGGATTAAATGACTAGAGGTAAACAAAGAGAAAGGGAGTTGGCCTGTGGGGACAGGTTAGTGACTGTAACAGAAATAGGTGTTGGAAGGAACAGCAGTCAAGGGAAAGAAAGGTGCTGGACACCAAGGTAGCCACAACGGTAACTAACTCCAAATGAGAGTGTGATCCAAGGGGATGGTCAGCTGCATCATTAATTAGAGTCCTTCCATGCTGTCATTTGGTAGCAAAAGAACTTTCTGGTTTTATGCCAGAAAGTCTTGCTTTGGCTCCTTATGAAAGGTGTATCCAGCCTTCTATAATCTCAGAGTCTAAGGATACTCACTTACAAAAAATCCATCGGGGCTGGGGATTTAGCTCAGTGGTTCCAGCGCCTGTCTTACAAGCTCAAGGGCCCGGGTTCGATCCCCAGTCACCACATACCATACTGGGTGTGGAGACTCACCCCAGCAGCAACCAGCACCACATACCACAGTGCTGGGCGTGGTGGCTCACACCTGTCATCCCAGCACTTGGGAGGCAGAGGCAGGAGGATTGCTGTGATGTGAGTTTGAGGCTGAGCTCAGGGCCAGCCTGAACTACAAAGTGAGACCCTATCTCAAAAACCTAAAAAAAAAAAAAAAAAATCCATCGCTCACCCACTTGACAGGTTGTGCTAGAGAAAAGTTAGCACAATCGGTACAGAGTAGCAAGGATCTGGCAGGAAGAGTCAGGCATCTTTTTCCTTAGAAATTTTCCAATACATCTTCTTTCTTCTCCAGCACTAGAACCTCAAAGACAACTTTTTCTTTAGAAAATCTTGTTTTCTCGAACTTTGGGGAAATAAATAAACTGTCAAAAATGAAATGTTTATATATCACTGCTCAAGCTTCCTCAAAACTAAAATTTAACACTCTGAAATAAGAGTTAAGTGTAAAATTGTCCACAAACTTTTAGCTTTAAAAAAAATTATTGCAACTTTTATCAACTTTCTAAACTATTTAGACAATTTCTAAAGCATTAAAAAAACATATGTTAATGCCTATTATTCACAACTCAGAAAAATTTATTAACAAGAAAAAGATTCATATAACTTTATATTTTTCTTCCTTTTTACTGGAAATGAGTTTCTGTATTTTAATGCCATGAACACAAATAACAAGGGGAAAAAAGCAGTGACTAGCTTTAAAATAGCTTACACAGTAGGTCCAAAAGTTAGAAAAGTAAAACTTTTAAAAGGAATCAGCTAATTAATATAAAAATACATATATAATTAGGCACACCAACTGTGCTAACTTCGTCAGTGAAATTTTTCCATATTAAAGTCTCAAAATTAATGAATTACATGTAGATCTAAAAAGAAGCTCACATAAGGACTTTTCTACATTTTTTCTCTCAAACAACTTTTTTTTCTTTCTTTTAAACCCTCATTCTTCTTTCACCGCATATTTTCAAATCACCAGTTACTTCACCGGTTTCTCCTTATTGAGTCATCATTTTTAGACTCTATAAATGTCCTCTTTGAAGCTATGCGGAATCTTGAAAATTCCCACTGGAGAATGGAATCGAGTTGGAAGGAAGAGAAGTTGTAACATCTCTTGGCTAACATTGAGATGTCTCTTATTGATCATGAGGTGAAAAATGAGGCATGGAGGGAGGTGACTTTAAGAGTGTGATCCCGAGGCGTGGGGGGCATATGCCTGGACTCCCTGGAAAGCTGGGGCAGGAGGAGGGCAAGCTTGACCCCTGCCTGGGCAGCTTAGCATCTTAACAAGACCCTGTCTTAAAATGCTTTTTTAAAAAATCTTAAAAGTGGCTGGGGATGGGGTTAGTCCTAAGACACTGGTTTTGATCTCCATTACCACATGAAAGGAGAGAGAAAGCATGAAGAAGGAAGGAGAGAGAGAGAGAGAGGGAGTGTGTGCTCACATCTGACATGCCTAACACAGCTGTCTGAGGGAGCTGACCGTGACACACACCCCCAGAGCAGTCCTACAGAACAAACCGACCACTACACAAAGTACCTTCTCCTCATGAGCATTTTAAACAGCAATTTTGTTCATTTGCATTTCTTTTGTCTCTTAAAGTTCAAATGAATTTGCCCATATTTTGCATTAATTCTGTGTTATTGACGCCCACTCTGTATCTTCAGAAACTATGAAGAGTAATCTATCAACCAGATTCTCCTGACATGGAAATTAATTCTTAACAGTGCGTAGGCACATCCAGGTAAATTTGGCATATTACAAGTAACTGTTGGTATGACCTCAGTAATTCAGCGCAGGGGATTATCTAAAGTTTTCACCTATTTACATCTTGAAAATGTACAGAAACTACTACCTAGGCAAGGATGATGCCGTCACATGGAAGAATGAAGACATTTTAAAAATAACACAAAACTAAAGTTCTCAGTAACATTGAGGAAAGTAGTAAAGTGCCATGAGATTCCAGATAAGAACTGGAGCCACTATATGTGTTTTGATAAAGATGTTACTCAAGCAACACAAGCAATGTGTCTCCTTTCTCTTTTTCTATGGGCACACTTCGTTTCATTGTAAATAAATCATAGCCTTTCTTTTTCAAAAGATGGATATAATGGGTACCCTGAAAAAGAGGAGCTGTATTTTCTTATGTTATTAAATTATATTAGACAATTGTTTCTACATAGGAGACTGGCAATTGAGCACATGTCAAGTTACAGGTAAGGCCAAACCTTGGTCATCATAAAAGCATAGCATAGGAAGTCCTTAGGATACAGGCTTCTGTGCTTCCTTCCATGTCTCAGAAGTCTACCTGCAGAAGTCTGGCAAAATGTTGCCCTTTGTAAAATCACAATTTACATTGTGTAAGGGGAAATACTGAGAAATTATAGCAGTTAAGGGCCTCTTAGAAGATAGGTATAATGAATTCCTCTCTCTCTCTCTCTCTCTCTCTCTCTCACACACACACATACTACATATATATTTATGAAAATTATTCATATTCATATACATATATGAAAATTCATATTCATGTTGAATAATTGTCTGGCTCTATTACCCTAGAGTGCAACAAGTAAACCCACAGAACCCTAATATTTCAAGGTGAGAGAATCACTAAGCCCTCTGGGAGTCTGTAGGGGAAGAAAATTCCACACACAGAACATTCTAACCTCTGGTCAGTTTTGAGGACACCTGAGTGCAGGATGGATGAGTGTTTTGGGTCGAGAGTCTGTGCCAGTGAAATAACACAGGAGCCATGAGACACATAGTGTTGGGTTACCATATATACCTGTAATTTTTTAAAATTTTTTATAAATTTTATAAAAGGAAAAAGATCTCATTTGAAATTAATAAAAACCAAAAGTGCAAAATTCTGTACTTTGCTACCTTTCAATCATTAGGAATTTAGAGTTTTTCATCAACAAATAGAATTTAAGGAAACACAAATATCTTTTTCAAAAAAACCCTAAATATAGAATATTAGACATAATCATATTTGAAATGTAAAATGGCAAAAAATAAAATGGAGGTAAGTTGATTCTACTACAAGAAGTGCTAAGCCCTTTCCAAAGCTCTTTGATAAAGTTATAACACGTAGCTGAGTTTTAGCATACTATTCTGTGCAGTCTCCAAAAAATGTCTCCAATGGGCCTAGGATTTAGCTCAGTGGTTCCAGTGCCTGCCTTGCAAATGCAAGGGCCCAGGTTCGATCCCCAGAAACCACATACCACAATGCCGGGCTTGGTGGCTCACGCCCATCAGCAGTCAGAACCACAGTGCTGGGCATAGTGGCTCACGCCTGTAATCCCAGCACTCTGGAGGCAGAGGCAGAAGCAGAAGGATTGCTATGAGTTCAAGGCTGAGCTCAGGACCAACATGAACTACAAAGCCAGACCCTGTCTCAAAAAAAAAAAAAAAAGTCTCCATTGTCTTGCTTCCAGTACCACTGAATCATAGATCTATTCAGATGGATGGTGACACTCTAGTGAATGAATGCCATTGGACGGTTCTCTGATTCTAATGGGAAAAACCTTCCTCTCAAGGAATTCGTCACATTGTTATGGACAACCTACATTCAGCTTTGCTTGAAAAATTACTGACACCTTTCTTATTGGTCCTCACAGCAAGAGAAGTTGGGCGACATCTGCTTCTCCCTCCGCTACGTTCCCACTGCCGGAAAGCTGACAGTCGTCATTCTGGAGGCAAAGAACCTGAAGAAGATGGACGTGGGTGGCCTCTCTGGTAAGTCCATGCTGGCTATTGGTTTCTTTAAATGCTGTCTCATCACGGATCCTAAACATTTAGCTCACATGCTGTGATTGTCCTTGCTTCAATTGATCATAGTTTTCTCGCCTATGGTGCCTGCAAATAGTCTCTGAATTCATCTCAATAGAGTACCCACGGGAAGCCTCTCTCAACTTATTGGAATTGGCGTAGAAGATGAAATCTATTTGCCTTCTTTATAGCCAAAGTATCCATTGTTATTTCTATGGCACTGAAAGCCACTCTTCTAAAAATAATGCTTTTAACAGTTATAGCTTTAATGAGGCTTATTATGATCAAAATTTATCATATTATAAAATAGTGTTTTAGCTGAGACTTTCCAACAAATTGATAGCTTAACATAACTTTCATAACACTCTTTTATTAAAGACTCAGCATTTCAAGTACTTCAGAGTTAGTGAATCCCCCATGGTAAAGCATTTATTCTATAATTTAGAACTGGTTTGGGGAGAGACTTTTGGATGGAAAGCTCTGCACAGCCCAACTGTAATAAAATATAGTGAGCAAAATGCACTCTTGCTCCTAAGCAAAGTCAACTCAAGGACTTGCCACTTCCAAGGATGAACATAATTTTTTTGTCTCTTCTGTGTGATTAAATCAATTATATTTTTAATGTTCCAGTAAATCATTAAAGTGTGAGGAATTTTCTTAATATGCCACAAGGTCATTATAAATAGACTAGAGCTGTCACTGTTTCTGGCTATGGAATTACAATAGATATTATGCATTATTCAATGCTTTCTCTAATAAAAATATTGTAAACTTCCAAAGGTCAAACTAATGCAGCACAATGTTTTTATATTCTAAAGCACAACCGCTTTTTAAAAAATGCTACAACTTAAAATTTTCAACTTTCTGACCCATCAAATTGCCAGTCAAATTCTCTTGGTACCTAAATTTACTTATCTTTATGAATAAGACACCTGGGAAATTTGCATCATTTCTTTTGTGTCACAACAACTCCATTTATTAACTTCCTGATTTCATTGCCTGATATTAGCATAACTGAGTGAATTTCCAGCAATGTGCATAGCTTCTTCTAAAAATACCAAGACTATTCAGGGTGCCTATGTGAAGAGGTAAAGACAGAATTTTAAGGACAGCGACAGTTCACCCTCAGATTGCTGGTTAGCATCTTGACAAATCTGCAGACACCTCTAAACTTTCTCTTTTCCTTAGTTCAGCATCTATGCTCCTTCGACAACTACTTTGCATTCCTTGGTCCTACTCCAAACATCTATGCAACCACCCCTCTGAGCCCAATCTCCAGTACTCCCTCCTTATTCTTTTTTTTTTTTTTTTTTGAGACAGGGTCTCACTTTGTGGTTCAGGCTGGCCCTGAGCTCAGCCTCCAACTCACATCACAGCAATCCTCCTGCCTCTGCCTCCCGAGTACTGGGATTACAGGCGTGAGCCACCATGCCCGGCACTGTGTTATGTGGTACTGGTTGCTGCTGGGCGTGAGTTACCACACCCAGTATGGTATATGCTTACCGGGGATCAAACCTGGGTCCTTGTGCTTGCAAGACAGGTGCTGGAACCACTGAGCTAACTCCCCGGCCCTCTCTCCTTATTCTTATATGTCACCCTGTAGCCTTCAGCGGAGCTCCAGAGCAGCTTAGCCATTAGACCATGAAAGCTCAGGGCCCCTCGTTCATCTGGTTTCTTTCAAAGTCCAGTTAATGAGCTCCCATGGCCACAGCTATTTCAGACACCACTGTTAATCATAGTCCTTTGTCTCTTTCCACCCTGACTTCTCCATCGTCATCCATCACTTCTGACTCAAAGGTGTCAGGGGCTGTAGGCACTGTCAGGATTTGGCTAAGCCAACACGGGTTTCACAGGATATACCTGTGTGGCTCAAGCAGACCTAGAAGCAATTAGCTCATTACTTACCATCTCAGCAAAGGAAGCACATCTAGGAAAACTGCTATTACCCACCATTCTGACTAGTATTGTGACACGAAAGAAGCAAGGCCAAGGTTAGGTATAGTATAGCATCCAGGATTGTGTAGCCTTTTTCTTAGAAAAAACAGTGAGTGCAGTTGTCTTAGCTGCAGAACTCACCAGAGTGAGTTCCCACATTTGAATTACTTGGAATGATTTTATTCAATTATTAAATTTCAAATATAGATAAGTCGAGGGCACGTATTCTTGAGGAGCTCTTATTTGAAGGGCTTCCTGCTGCCTATGGAATTAAATCATAATGACTAATTGAATGATGTAGCTACTTTCAGACTGTCGCACCATATCTCCCTTTAACCAGTGGATCAGTACACGCACACATCTTCCAACAGGTTGTGGAACTTATTTCCTCCATTTTCCGCCCCCCCACCCCTCTTTTTGTCACTGCCAGGACTTGAACCCTGGGCTTTTGAATGAGCTACAGCCCTAGTCCTTCTTATTTTGAGACAGTGTCTCTCTAAATCTCTAAGTTGCCTGGGGTCAGCTCAACCTTGGGATGCCTCTGCCTCAGACTTCCACAGCGCCAGGACTGGAGGGACAAGCCACCATGGTCGGTTTGCCTCCATCTTTTTCAGGAGTGCTTTCCCCTCCAGAAAGTCTGTATCACCCCACCGTGTTCAGTTAAATCCTCTCCGCTCTTCAGGCGCCCCTGAACTAGAAGTTTCTCCATTCATTCCACAAATGAGGGTCATTTTCCCACTTTGACTGAGGAACGATGCTGATGACTAGGCTCACGTGAGAGGAGAAAATAGTCAAAGGCCCTGCCCTCCAGCAACCTGCCTTTTAACAGAGGGAGACAGCACAGAAGCTCAAAAAGGATACATGTACGCAGTATATCATAGAGGTGGGAAGTGCTAGGGAAAGGAGAAGAGGGGCAGCAGGCAAAGGGCTGCTCGGGAGGAGTCAGAGGGAATAGTCTTGCTCCAGGCAACAAGCCAGCCGGAAGCGGAGAGAAAAGGAGTCCTGCAGTCCTCTGAGGGGAGCGATGGCTTTAGAAGACAGGACCGCATGATGCCTTCTCCGATCCATCCCAGCAAAACAAATTTTTGTATTTTCTGAATGCCACTAGCAGTTTGTTTACACCCCTCTAACCTCACACTTCTCTCTCACCAGACTTGTTCCGGTATTTATGTCTCCCACAATGCTCTCACTGACGGGCAGGCAGCACCACACATAGCTACTGAATGAATAATGAATTATTTACAAAGAAGCTATGGCCTGAAAAAACAAGTCTTGCATTTCAAATTTGTTTAACCTACTTACCATTAAAACAACTTTAAGTATTTGGATGGTCTGTCTCAAACTAATCTGACCTATGAGCAAGGAGACCGAAATTATAAAACAAGATAATTCCAAGTAATTAATTCAAATGCCATTTGCTGAAATGGCTACTTAATTGGTAGGAAGTGGGCTGTTGTGCCAATGTTTAAACTCCACTCTGCCACTAATAATAACAGTCCAGGTAAATTTGTCATTATAAAATACAAAGGGCTGAGATTTATATCACTTGCTAGATAGATTATATAATAGGGGTAAAATCTTTGTGTAGTGCATGTTGAATTAACATAAGAAAGAACAAAACTGATTGACATAGGAAAGTTTTTTAAGCCTCTAAGCCTCAGCTGTATTATCTATAATATTAAGAAAATAAATGCCTTCTTGATGAAAAACTAGAACATATAGGGTCCATGATTACTATTGTAATTGTTTACATGGAGATAAATACACAAAATGTGAAAGCAACCAATAGGTGAATTAACCAACTGCTTGATTCAATGTGGGAAGATTTCATCTGTTTGATAGATTTGAATGATCAGTTTGGGTAGATAATTAGGCCCATATTTTATACATTCACTAGTGAGTTAAGAGATGGTAAGAAATTAGTCAACAAAATAGTGTTTTAAATAATTTTTCTTACTACTCCATGACAGGAACAGTTTAGATCTTTTCTACTATATTAATTTTACTTACACCACACAGTTTTTTTCTTTGTCAAAATATCTTTCTAGAAATGAAGTAAATCAGCTTTCATACTTTGCAATGACAAGTTTACCTAGACTTCATACATCTCTGTTAGAGATTCTTACGGTTTCTCAATTGCTTAATATTCCAATGCCCAAGTACTTTGACCCACCAGTGAGATAGAACCTAACTATTCCTACTGAGATCTTGAGTCTTGCAAGCTGAAAAACTGTTCTTCAGAAGTTAGTGCAGTAGGATGTAAGCAGGATTTCTTGGCTAGTGTTTAGAGAAAACGCAAGTCTTTTGCCTGGTAAACAATTTCTAGCACTTCATTATCTTTGCTACCTTTTACACATCTGTTGTATTAGGGATAAATCTCCCTCAAATAATGAAAAATGACAAGTGTTTTCTATTTGTGCAAATTTTAAGAGTAAATTAAGAAGTCTAACCGGGGAGTTAGCTCAGTGGTTCCGGCGCCTGTCTTGCAAGCGCAAGGGCCTGGGTTTGATTCCCCAGTAACCACATACAATACTGGGTGTGGAGACTCACGTCCAGCACCAACCAGTACCATATACCACAGTGCCGGGCGTGGTGGTTCATGCCTGTAATCCCAGCACTCGGGAGGCAGAGGCAGGAGGATTGCTATGATGTGAGTTTGAGGCTGAGCTCAGGGCCAGCCTGAACCACAAAGTGAGACCCTGTCTCAAAAAACCTAAAAAAAAAAAAAAGAAGTCTAAGAAAATGAAGGCATGGGAAAAGTTGAAAATTCCCAAAGATGTGAGACAGTTTTTGAGCTATATTAGTTTTTAATACTCAGATTTATATTTATACAAATTCCCAAATGAGAGAGTAATCAGATACTTTGCTCCTAATTGAATTTCTTGTTACAACAAAGATCACAGCAATTATTTTCTTCAAGTTTTGTTTTGTTTTGTTTGTCACTTGCTATTTTTTGTTGTTGTTGCTGTTAATTTCTTTTGGGTTATCTCAAAATTTTTTAAAATTATCTTTATTGGTACATTACATATATGCACCATGATTGCACTCCATAATGGGGATTTGTACCAGTATAAGACACAACTTAATTCTCATTTTTTCCCATAGCCCTACCCACCCTACCACCCCCCCATATACATAAAATTTGTTTCCTTATTTTTTTGTTATAATCTCATTATTTTTCCCCCTTCACCCTATTTTACTTTGAGCATTTTCTAAATTTAAGACATCTAAAAAACAGCTTTAATGAAGAATGTCAAGACTGCTCAGTTTGGGCTATCTGCCACAAATTATACGAAATTCTTAGGGTCTGGGGATTTAGCTCAGTGGTGCCACTACCTGTCTTGGAAGTGCAAAGTTTTGAGTTCAACACCTGGGATGGCAAAAAAAAAGAAAAAGAAAAAGAAAAAAATTAATGAAATTCTCAAAGTTTTCTTCTTAAGAGTATGGCTATTTAAAAACTAAACTTCTAGGGCCAGGGATTTAGCTCAGTGGTTGTGGTATCTGCACGGCATTCCCTGGTAATCACATACTACAGAGGTGGGCATGGTGACTCACATCTGTAATCCAGCACTTGGGAGGCAGAGGCAGGAGGATTGCTGAGTTCAAGGCTAGCCTGGGATACATAGCAAGTGCAGGACTAGTTTGTACTACAAAGAGAGACCCTGTCTCAAAAAAAAAAAAATAAAATAAAAAACTTCTAAATAAGCAAAATGAAAGTGATTAAGTAGAAATTCAATTTTTCAGCTTAAATCTGAGAGTTATTTTTAACTGCTAAAATCTCAGGTAACTAATTATAGAATACTTTCTAATTTAAAAATCCTTTTCTTTTTATTTCTCTGTATGATTTTCATGGTAGTCATGTAAAACAACAGTGTCAACTTTACTAGTGAGAAACTTCAAGGAGAATCTCTAAGATGCTAGATAATGCATATAAAATATCTTGTTCCATGCAGCACATAGATCAAGACATTCACTATTTGCAAATGCTTTCATTGTTATTAACATTCCAAGTCCCTTGATTTATATGTAGGACTAAAGTTCAGGTCCCCCAGTTCCCAATGAAGAACACTTTCCAAAACATCACTTAGTTTTCCCCACTGTCCCCACCTTTAAGATGGAGCACCAGGATTTTCTACCTCCACCTTAATAAAAGGTTCCTGTACTTCTTAGGGCTAAAACATGAAACCAAGATCCTCAGAGTAGGTAAGACTAGAAATGGAGGCTTCTTGATTGAATATCAAGGCATTTTTGGAAACTAGAGAAATATTCATATTTATATACCCTTATGAATATACCCGATTAGCTTGAATATGTCTTATCTTCTCAGAATCATCAATTGATTTGCTGGCCTCACTCACAGCTTCTGGCAAGTTTCCCTTCTTGCTTGGCCCAGTATGAAACAGAGCGCTGTCTCACAGATCTATTCCACCTCCCTCACTCCCTGAAGCAAGCACAGAGTGTATGGATTTTTTTTTCCTAAGTGTTTATATGGCTGGGAACCATGGCAGATCAACAAGGACAAAAAGTTTGCAGCCTGTGTCTCCTTGATAAAAGTTCTTATTTGCCTATATTGAAAAAACAAAACAAACAAAAAAAATGCCCAACATGAGGTTCTGGGAAACCAAAGGTAAACAACTAAAATGGAATGCATAAATTCCAGCATGATTGTGCACAAAAAGGAGCCAGAGAGAGGGCCTTGAAGAGGCACAGGTCAGGGCCTCCAAGGGCTGGGGAGCAAGAGCCGTAGAGCAACGCATGGCTGGCAGTGTTTTCCGCCATTGTTTCCCTTTCTCTTGTCCTGGGCTCCACCCTGTCTTCCACACAGGGTGTGGAAGAGTGGCCACATCCACTCTTGCCATATCATTGAAAAGCAAAAGGTAGAGCTAATCAAGAAAAAAAACAACAAAATTCAAAAGTTCTTGTAACTACTTGAAAAAATAAATAATGGGAAAAGAAGAAAAGGAACTCAGGGTTGGTAAAGGAATTGGTATACATCCGATTGTCCGAGTATGAACCACCTCCCAAAACCTGGGCAGCAACATGTACTCAGTCTTCTCAGTACATCCATTCCCTTCTTTCTACAAGATGCTATTTTTAATAAACTATTCATAGGTTTGTCTTGTCTGTTATCCTAGAAATGTAACTGGAGAAATACAGCCAGGTTTAAACCTTCAAACTCATTTGGGGAACAGCCACTCATCTCCCCCAGGTAACCAGTTTGTGCCAAAGAGAAACATGGAATTAACAGATCATCCCTTCAGGCAGAAGTTATAAAGATACGGTATTTTTCCTAAGGCCATAAGAATTGCCCAAGATACAGGTCTAAATTTAAGATTTCAAGTCTTAGTTCAAATCAATCTATGGAAGCGTTCTGGGGTAGAATCTAGAAATTGCATTTCAAACAATTCTCCCTTTCTGTCATTCCATATTATTCTTATACAACTTATATTTGAAAACTACAATTTAGATGCTTAAACACTACATCAGAATCTTAGCTAAGACCCAAGTCAGTCAAGTTCCAAGTTAGAATTTATTTTCCTGGTGGTGTAGGACAAGCCCTTTGCCTTTTATACTGGAAATTTTTCATATAAGAAGTTCTTTTCTTTCATCAGTTCATTATTTTTTTCCCTGAAAAAAATTCCTTGCCTATCTGACTAAATCATTGCTTTTTCCTTCATTCTCTTCCACTGAAAGAGATAAAAGCAGAATTTCCCTTTTCATGCTGTGCAGTCATTTCCTAACATTCTTGACTGTCCACCTTATCTGTCCTTCCACTGTTGCTGAAAGCATAACAAAGGAGAATGCTCCAAATTCAATTGATTTCAACTAAAAGCCACTAATCTGGGAGCTTGGCCAATAAATAAAATGGCAAAAACTTATTTGAGCCAATTAGATAGGGATATGCAAATTAATTGGCCATGATATCAGGGTCAAGCAATAATATGCAAATAAACTGGCATCTTATTGAGCTAATGGAACAGGAATATGCATAATAAGTTGGCTGTGATGTCAAAAACTTCATCATAATTTTAGGCTTGAATGTTATAATATAAAATTCGGAGACACTTCAAAAGCTTAATTACAATATTGATAAAATAATGTGGATCTCTAAGATATGAACAAAAAGAACTCTTAGATCTCATCATCCTAAAAATTTTGTTATTAAAAAAGGTTTATCATTGAACCTAATGCAAGTTAAGATCCAGGTACAGTCACTCAGGTATTAGTGCAACAGAATAGCCAAAAATCCCGTGCCCAAAGGAATGTGTAGTTTTAAACACATGGGAAGGGCAGCATGGAGTAAAGGGCTAAATCTGAAGTCTAGATAAGTGAATGATAGGCTGAAATGCATTTGTTCAGAAGACAAAGAACAACACCTGCCAAGGAAGTCCTTCAGCCAACAGCTTCATATCTAGTTATTCCTGTAGATCATGTGAGTGCCTGCTCTCTGCCTGGCACCATGCCAATCCTTGGGCATACAAGTAAACATAACAGTAGACACTTGCATAGCACAGTGTAAAGCTGACTCTGTTCCAAATGCTCTACATATGCTACCTAACTTCCCCCTCATTACAATTCTATGAGGAACAGACTGTTTTTGGTGCTATTCTACTGATGGAACTGAGGTGCAGAGAGGTAAATAACTTGCCCAAGGTCAAAGATTTAGTATTTGGCAGAGCTAAGATGTCTACCTGTACAGTCTGTCTTTAGACCCAATAAATAAAACATGACTTTCCATCATTACCCTTTCTGACCAGATTCAACTTGGAGAGCAGGTAGCTAACTGCATGTTAAAATTTAAAAGATGTCCCCAAATTTTTCTTGATGCCAAATATCCTTCATACCAAAATGAAATTTCTGTCATGGAAGTCACTAGTAAAAATCAATTGGATTATCACCTAATGTTATTTGTTAAATAACAAAAACAGGATCAATGAGCTGGAATTTAGCTCAAGTGGTACCGCGCCTACATTGGAAGCACAAGGGCCTGAGTTCAACCCCTGGTACTGAAAAAAAAAAAAAAAAAAAAACAGTACCACGGAGTCTATAAGACAAGACATTGAATATTAATAGGTTATGTCCATGCAGAAAATCACCTTCTCCACTTCTGTGTCCTCATTAATGTGTTATTTTAGTGACTGGCTCTCTCTGCATATATGGAAGACAAAACGTGGCATCCCAGCTGTACAATGGTAAAAGCAAAGTGAAGCTGCAGAGTATGTTTGGGAGAGAGTCCAAGTTCAAGGAATCAGAATGCCTTTTTTGATGGAAGAGCAAATCTTCATCTACTTCTCAATTTTATCAAGGGCTGATTCGGGAAAGGAATGTCTGATAGTGTGGGGGAAGGTAGACAGTGTGACCTGAGAGTACAAATACTTACTACCCTTGTAAATTGCTGATATTTTGTGCATCAAAATTATGTGTTTAAGTATTAAGTTTAAAGAAATTGAACTAAATTACAACAAGAAGAAATTGGACTTGCAATAGCCAGTTTATGAGGAAAATACAGGTAAGTGGGAGTGTATTAACAAGAGAAATCCACAGATGGTGCAGTGAAAATAGTGACTACCAAAGAGGTTGGTGCGAAGACATTTTCACTAGTTACCATGAAACGCCTGATTTTGAAGGTGTCATAAATGTTTCAAAACACTGAAATGTCAAAATCAGGAGTGAAATGAAAAAAAAAAAATCTTACTCTGCCAAGTAGAACAAAATGTAACGAGTAAGCTTTGTTACAGTTTGAATCTTAATTGTCCCCCAAAGACCCACGTGTTAAGCTAAGGCTACTGCAGCTCCTGTGGAGCTATCCAGGAGAAGAGAACTAATGGGAAGAATTTAGGTTTCTGGAACTATGACCTTGAAGAGGATACTAGGACCCAGCTCCTTTCTCTTTCTTTTTGCTTCCTGGTTGCAATGGAGTAACAGCTTTGCTCAGGACAGACCCCTGTGATGTTCTGCCTTGCCCCAGGCCCAAAAGCAGCAGAGCCACAGACTGTGAGTGTGATAGATTAAACCTTTCTCCCATAAATGTTGTTTTTCCCAAGTATTTAATCACAGTGATGGAAAACTGACTAACACAAGTTTCAATGTGGACAAACTTAGAAGTAATAGACTGGAAGGAAAAAAATAATCCACATTAGAGTACAGAATTGGTCATTACAAATCAAGAAAAAAGTCACTTAAAACCATCAAAGACATTCACCAAATGTGTTAATATCCACAAAAATGTTCCAGAAGACTTGATAAATACAAGAGATGGGAAATGCCCTTGATCCAGCCAAGCCTAGAGCTTCCCCGTGGAGCACACTCTCAGTGAGGGGTGCTCTCCTCGGGAAAAGCAGTGGTTGCTGGATGACCTCCCATCGGAGGAGACCCACTAAAATAGAGGAATAAGGGACTGCAAGGACAGACAGAGAAGACTGGGTCTTTGTAGTGTGAGAAAGAGACATGATTAAAGTCTGAAAATCATAAAAGGCTGGAATAATATCTACTTGTTCATCACATGCCACAATATGAGAATTAGGAAGTGACCTTGATGTCTGAAAGAGAACAGATAAAAGGGAATCCCGATTCCAGGTAATCACAGAGATACCTTTCTTCTTGAAAGTTCTTTGTGAAATTTTCTTTGCTATTTTACGGTTAGGTACTCAAAAAAAAAAGCCATGTTCCTCTGGGAGTTGGGACAACTTGACTATAAGCCAGACAAATGTATGAGTCTGTGTTATAGGCTTACAGGAATGTCTCTAAACCCTTGCTTTGTTGTGTCTACTTGTAGGAACTGCCCATGCCTTTCTGTAACTTGGACACAGCCCCACAGCTGGATATCTCTCATTAATTCAACCCATAATGGCTTTGTTTGCGTCCTTAGCTTAGCCATTTCTATTTTCTCCTCTTCTCTTACCATTAAGGAAAGGAATAGGATCCGAATTTTTAACAGATAATCAGACTGACAAAAATAGAGACTCCCCCAAATACTTCTGTTTCTTTAAATTATATTTGATGAGCTCTTTCAAGAGATAGTCCCATGTTTGGCAATGAATTTTCTCTAAAAATAGCTATGACAATATATAAATTCTGTGCTGCTTTTCACTTCCCTTTATGAAGTTATATGATTCCTGTTAGTAACCCTGGCAGAGACGACAGACATGAAATGCTTCCATGATGCTCAGAAAAATGGAAATATCAAAAACGGTCATTTAAAATTATATTTCATTCTAGGTATCTCTACTTCTGAAAGTATACACTGTTTGTCTTGGGTCCTTTTAATCTCTTGTTCCTAATGGCAACTATAAATACATCGGCATTTTCCCTTTTTATCCATGGTCTTGCCACCTGCTGCTCTATGAGCTAGCAAGAAAACAGGGATTATGTCCATATTTATTTCCCTCTGAGCCCTTAGACTATATGCTCAAGGAATAGACTTCAGTATATCCTACTTGAACAGCCAGTCATGAATTTTAAAGTCCACCAACTTAACTACTTATTTTGGCTCCATCTTGCAACTAATCTGACTTTTTTCCATTAAATTAAACTCTTCTAGCATCATACAATAATAATATTATAATAGACATTGCCTAGAAATAAGTAAAAGCAGGATAGGAATTCTTGAAATCGATGAGTTATTTTAGCCATTATTTTCAGGAGATTTTGTTTCATTCTTTCCTTTAGTCTCCCTCACCAATGCTCTTAGTGGTTGAAAAAAAAAATGACAGCCCATCTTCAAGAGATAAAAGAAGAGAGTGATGTAGAAATGCACACATTATCATAGTTATACCTCAATTTCTGTCATAAAGACACATTTTGGGTAAGAAGCAATGACAAAGAATGCTCCCTGGGCACGAACAGACAAGGCAATGACTCAGTGTCTTACTTGTCCACTACTTGATATACTAATTCCTCATAAAACAATGTCAAAGACCATTCCACCTAGTTGCTTTCTGGAATTACTAATGGTCTAATTTTTACTGCACACTATTCTCAGTAGTCACTGGGAAATTAGGGGGCTCCCCTCTTTTTTTAATTCTCAAATGATTTCAAGTGTTTACTTTGGAAATTTACTTTTAAACTTCAAAATGTAGAGTAAGCACATTCATATGTTTTGGAATGCAGAAATTAACTTCACCCAAAAAGAAAGCAATATGACTTACTGACATAAGAGCACACAGATTTCAAGTTATTGATGTAAGCCAACAGTATGACAATGTCATTAACAACAAAGTTTACTCAGTAAGCAAAAAGAGCCAACTGCACATTTAGTGGCAGTGCGATATAAAACTAATATGCATACATACGGAATTGCAAGACTGCATAGTTCTCTACTGATAACCTGTCATTTGTTTCAATTATAGAATTTCATATCCTGATTAAAGAAATAAATGCTTTCAAAAACAGTACTTTTTTGATACTTCACTAGAATTTTAGTTTTTAAACTACAGAAAAACTCAAGAAATGCACTTAAAATGTATGTATAACTCCTCAATCACTTTAATATGTAAAGTAAGAAATTAAATATTCAATCCAACCCTTCCACTCTTTTCTCATTCCTCAGAGTTCATTGTTAAGGATGCAAGTTGAAATTTCATAAAATTTCAGATTTTTTCTGTCTATATTAATCAAACACACATGTCCAAATAAATGTGCATTTTAAGTGTGATCACAGTGGATTAGTCTAGAACTTTTTCAAAAACATAATTGAGATTCTTCAGAACATGTATATATCTTCTATTGAATCCATGGGTTACATAGTATGGCTTGGATGTATCATCATATATTTAGTAACTCCTTTATAAATGTAAATATGAGGGGAACCAGTTAACTTCACCAAAGGACTTGAAACCCAACCTAAAGAATAATGTGTTTTTTGATAAGGAAACACGATGTCAGTTCTCAAATATTAAAGCTATAAATGAAGTTAAATAACAGAAAGTGAGCTTCTCCTTAGCTGAAACACAAAGCACTTGCCTAGCATGCAAGAGGCCCTAGGTTCAATCCTCAGCATGGAAAAGAAATAGAGGGCGAGGAGGGAAAGAAAGAAAAGGGAAATAAGGGAAGCAAAGGGCAGAGGGAGGCTGAGGGAGAAAGGAAATGAAGGGGGAAAAGATGAAAGGGAGGGAAGGAAGAAAGAGCAGACGGAGGGAAGGAGGGAAAGCACTTCTCACATAGACTTGATGTGAAATTCTTACAAGACAAAAGGACCTACACGTAAGTAAGAAAAAGCAATGGAAGAAATCTGTATGTGTAAGTGTACGTATGACAGAAAGGGAGAGACATAGAGACAGTGAGACAGAGACAGACAGACAAACAGCATGCTCAGGACCAAACTCAAGGCCTAATGCAAACTAGTCAAACGCTCCACCAAGCTCCAGCCCAAGCTCCTCCACTTTTTTAATATTTCTGTAATTTGCTTGCTCTTGCTTCGACTGGCTCTTATTGCTAAGAAGTAAAATGTTTCATTATGCAGTACCATCGTGCATCTAAAAAAGGAAGGATTTTAAAGTAAGATGCAATTACCCTAAGTTCAAAAACCTAAAAATGTGTTATTTAAAAACAAAACCTGGATTGATTGCAAATAACACCAAAAAAGAAAGAAAATCAGGTCATTAGCTTGTACCTTTTCAGACTTTCATCAACTATATTTACAGAAGTTTGAATCCATTAAAACCCTCCATCCAGCAGCGTTGTCATGATAGAAACTTGAATATACGTGACAGTCACTAAGATATACCTTTACAAAAGGCAAGTCAAGCATTTTTCAGAGAATTTCCCAATTTTAAGTTTAAGTTTAACCACTTAAACTTTTGTAATGTGTTTTTTACCAAAGGCTGCCGATTCAAAGGGTTCACACGGAAAACACTGAATTTTACAATACCACCTTTAATGCAGGGAAATGCTATAAACGAAACTAGCCTAAAGAGTTAGGTAGGAAAACTCCAGTTTACTTGGAAGTCTATTTTATTCTTCTTTGAAACACATGTTCACATTTTATATAAGAATTTCACTGAAAATTTCCAAAAACACAGGTTAGTAGCAGTGATTTTAAAGGAGGCAGTGAATGCTTATGAATTATGCAAGTCTGAACTTTCATTTTAATAACTTCATTAAAATATAAAAACCTTAAAAGCCTCCCAACAGGAATTTAACCTTACAGAACCCTTTATATGAGCCCTGACCTTGCCAAAAGGTGCATCTAGGGCACGATTTAACCATTATTACAGGGCAAAGCCTAATAATAAATACCTATCTGAAAAATGCCAACATTTGTCCCTCTTTCGTTGGCCTCCAGTGGAGTTGTAACTCACCTGTAAACAGACCCGCTCCTAAGAGGCAGCAGGACACAGCCCAAAGGGAAAAGCAACAGCAATGCAAAGCTCTTGATCACTCAGATCTCTCCCTACTCATCTATAAAACTGGGTACTAAAGACAGCCATGCTGTTGAGTAAATAAATGAGATAATGTTAAGCAGATGCCCTCATAGACAGTATTACAATAAATGTTGGCCATTTCCAAGCAAAAGACTATATTGGTTAACTCTTACTCTTCTTTACTATATTCTATGTTTCTCCTTGGCTGATATAAATAGGATACATGTTTATACTTTTGAAAGAACACCTCCTCATTATTTTCATGGTAGCCTTCTGCTTACAGTTAACCTAAGAGGGCATCTGAAAGCTATCTGGCAATTTCTCCTCCCTTCTCCTGCTACTATTTGGCTACAATTCTCAACATACAAGAAACGAGACTAGTGGTTTCTTTCTCAAGTGAAGTTTCTTGGTTGTGTGGAATTGGTTGCATGACTTCTCTCTTCCCTAACAAATACTAAAATCCAAGAATGTGCATATTTCTTCAGAGAACTGCATATACCCTATGCATATCCTCCTGTATACATTTTCTCTAGCCCATATTTATTATAATTCCTAATAGAAACTCTGGAGGAAATAGTGACAAGAAAATATCTGTATATGTTTAGTATGGGTGCAATTTTTTATAGTTTCAATCTATAGTTGTATGAGTCATTGGATAGATAGAGGGATAACTGCAGTTCATTTCCACCTTCGACTCTGTAAGCTACAATTTGAATTATTTAAGGTACTAGAGTCTTCTTCCAAGTGCTTCTTTTATTATAAGAGGCTCAAAAAAACACATAGCTAATTGGGCCAACAAATAGGAATAAGAAGGAAGGACAGAGCCTCTTCATCCTAATTGTCAAGTCAATACCTGGTTGTTGGACAAACTCTCCTCTCTGGAATACCCACAGCTGGAATATGCTGCCACGACGTGAGACTGACTAGAAGTGGCAGTGCCTAGTCTCTGAGCAACTCCAAGTTGTCTTGCTTAATAATGGTGCCCCAGCTAACAAATAACTAATTGGATACGTTATGACTCTCCAGTCATTGTTCATTATCGAAGCATAATTGAGTGATGAGATTTCAGCTTTCACTGGTCTCTCTCCACAAACTCTCAAATATTCACAAATAAAATCAGCACCAAAAACAAGAAAAGCATTCATGTAAACTCTCAAATCCTTGTAAGACCCTTTGACCCTCTTTGACTTGTTTTTCTCTGGCTGAAATTTCATTTTTGTATCAAACATGTCTTCAGGCTATTCCCATCCTGGCATTTCAAAAATAGGGAAAACTCTCCTGCATTGTGCACCTGGTTAGTCCTCGTTTTAAATGAATTGGTCAATTTGCCAGTAGGAAAAGAACTTCAATGAAAGTATTTACTACAAATCTAGACTGGAACTATGAAAAATGACAGTTCATTAATCTCACAGCACAAATGATTCCCCTATGCCAGTTTGATTTACTATTTGGCTGATTTCTAAATTTCCCTACACTGTTAACACTGCTTCTCTCTAACAGCTCCTATAGCCAGCCTGACTCAAGGTTAAACCAATTGCCAAGGAAACATTTTCTGGGAAGCTATAAACCTGAAGACACTACACTTCAGACTCTAGGGATACGACCATCAGAGCTGCACAGGGTATTAAGGAAGGTATGAATACAAAATTATGAAGTACATCTCACCTGATCCTCAAAATACTCTTCACAAACATACTGCAACCAGGGATGCTTTTTATGGAGCTATTTTTAAATATCTATATAATGTAATTCTATACAATAACATGGAAGGATTATGAGTTTGCCCTAAAGCTAAGTGGAAAGATATCACTCTCAAGTCAAATTTTATACACACACACACACACACACACACACACACACACACCCCTGCCAGTAAATATGTGGAGAAGAAAAAAATCAAACCTACTCTTGCTAACTGTGAATCTGACCTGGCATCACTAGATGGAAACAAAGGATATCTATACTTAGTTCTCTCCATTTTAGTTCCTAAGCAAAGGCTATCAGTGAGAATTAGGTATTGGACTAGGCACGATTACCTACCCACCTCCCTTAGGTCAGGGATGGGACTAACTTGTCAAATGTCGCTACGTCCTAAAACAATTCACTTTGTGTGAGAATTAAAAGCTCTAAGAGGTCACACTTGGCCTAAAGCTCACATCAGTTCATGGAACAGACATCTGTTGCAGACAAGTCTATCCCCACCAGAGTGATTGTATTTTTTTCCCTTCAGAATAAAACACTACTAGTATTAATAAATAATAATGATAATTTAGCAATGCTTTCTGTGCTAAGCATTTATTAATTTAGTTTTATTTAAACATCATCATAATCCTGTAAGGTAAGTATAATTGTTTCCAAACACAAATGAGAAAACTAAGGCTTAGAAAAGTGACTTGGTCAAGGTCACAGGTGAAAAAAGGTTTGGTGTCAGCTCCTGGCTCTGTCATCAGCTACCTACACCTACCTGCTTGCGTACTGTCTAGACTGTGTGCCCAGTACCTCCAGTTGGCCCTCATCCCAACACCTACACAGCTCAACTGCACAAGACAGTAAATGCTTCTGAGCTGCCAAATGATCGTTAGTTGATTCACAGTTAATACCCTCTATAGATTATCCTGACAAAGTAAGGGTATCCAACTGTGCCCGCAGATGCCAACACATGCGAATCCCTGTGTCTTTAGAGACAAACAGCAAATGCCCTACGGGGCAAAAATAAAACTGCTCTTTACTCATCTTTCCAAGATGTTTCTTAATTCTTCTGGAGAATCACGTCCAAAAGAAATTTATGGTCTTTCCAATGACACACCAAACAGGAGGAGAGTTTCATGTTCACAAGTTCACCAAACACAAAAAGAGCAGCCACCTGGGGCCGGGGATATAGCACAGTGGTTCCGGCGCCTGTCTTGCAAGCACAAGGACCCAGATTCGATCCTGGTAACCACATAACAATACTGGGCGTGAAGACTCACACCCAGCAGCAACCAGTACCACATACCACAGTGCCGGGCGTGGTGGCTCATGCCTGCAATCCCAGCACTCAGGAGGCAAAGGCAGGAGGACTGCTGTGATGTGAGTTTGAGGCTGAGCTCAGGGCCAGCCTGAACCACAAAGTGAGACCTTGTCTCAAAAAAACCTTAAAAAAAAAAAAAAAAGAGCAGCCACCAAACACTGAGCCAAGGCTTCTGAGGGGACAACAATCGCTTTCAGCCTCTGAGTTCCTGTGCACTTTAAATGTATTTGTCATCATTTTAGAAGTCATGTCTCAGAGATGGGAGTTAATAAGCCTCATAGCATCTTATGCTTTTATTCCTCCTTTTGACTTTGGCAAAAAGTCCTCATGACAGAACAGAATAGCTCAAAGACAACAGAAAAAAAGGAAAACCCACAGTTAAAGTATTGCTCTCCAGGAAGCTACCCCGGATATCCAAGCCCCATTTTTTTAGTCTTTAGGTCTGTGCTATTCACATTTTTCCTGCTTGAGCAATGACTTTGATTGTGACCTGTAAATCCTTCTTTTCATTCATGAGATAGACTTTTAATCATCAATGTTGCTGAGCACCCTCATTATTCAGTTTTCTGTGTTTCCATGATTGTTCTGACACTGAAAGTGTCCATGGCTCTTGCTCAGTGAAAGACTCTTTTAGCTCTAGACTACCACACTCACCCTGCCTGGTCCTCATCTCAACAGTGCTGAGGATACACAGGTCCCCAAAAGAAAATGAGAATGAAATGCAAATAGTTCATCTGATCGCCAATGTTGTGTGTGTAGAACTAAATGAATAGAACTAGAATCAGAACAAACCATAATTAAATGAATACATTAAGATATGGTTCTGTCAAAGTAAAAATCTCCAGATTATATTAGTTTATACACATATTAGTAGCATATGTAATTATCATGCTGTGCAGTTCCAATGGATGATGTTCCTACCTATGTTGTCCTCCAAAGAGCAGCAACCTTTAGACTTAGTAGTACAGTGAGACCCTTAAACAGAGGCCATAATGGTAGATATAATCTAAATCACCACGTACTTAAAGAATGCCTGAGAAAAAGAACAAACTCTGCAACATCGACAATATTTCCCAAAAAAAGGAAATAACTTGTAAAGTGTTATGGTTTGTGTTTAGACGTCCCCCTAAAGTTTCATGCAGATGAGGTGGGACTTTCTTTTTCAGAGTTGGCTGAATCTGGTACGAGCAATGCTTGGATTAAAGGCCTGGGATTACCAAACCACTATATGTGAGTGATTAGTTTGTCACTGCCCTAATCCTGCTAGTCTGAATAAGATAAAAGACATGGTCAAGGTCTCTTGCTGCCTTTGCTGCCCTGTGCGTGCCGTGTTGTTTCTCCTCTGTGATGCTTGTTTGCTATCCAACCTCAGAGCCAGCTGATTACGGACTGAACCTCTATGAACTGTGAACTAAACTGACCCCTTCCCTTTTAACTTTAGCTGTTGGGTATTCTGTCATAGCAATAAGAGAAAAGTATCTAACACATAAAAAAGTAATGTGAACTGACCCTTGATTATACAGGAGACTTCTCTAGTCAAATAGATCCAAAGTTTCATTTCCAAGAGTAAGTCATCTTCTTGAGTGAAGGTTTGCTGTGATCCCCAAGAAAGTCAGGTCAGCAGTACCCCCACTCTGTCCTCTCTAGTTATTTCCAGCTCTGTACTCCGCATCTTCTGCTCCCATCCTGCTCCCATCTGGGCCCTGCCCTGTGTGAGGTACATGAGATTCAGTCAGAAGGACATCATCTCTCAGTTATGGACCCTATGGGCTCAAAAGCAAAAGAGACCTGTAATAAATGAGTACAGACAAGGAAAAGGCCATAAATCTTAACTGAGGAAAATGTAACAGGATGTGAAAAGTCAAATAAAGATTTCCTTCATCCAAAAGGTGAAGCCTAATTTAAGAGTTTAAAAGTCTTTCTTTTCTCAAAATTATATCTTTCCTCAAAATTATATACCTTTTTATCGAAGAGAAATTGTAGCCAAATTCAATGAGCATTTTATACAGAGGAAAGTGGAGCATTTTATACAGAGAAAGAGGAAATGTCCTGTCCTACATTCTGTGCTTGTGTTACTGCACAAGTTTGTCTGTGAGATCAGAAGTCTTCAAATACTGATGATACCAATTTATTATGGTAAACAGAGGAAGGGGATGTAACTAGAACTTTTGTTTTATGATGTAGTCTCTTGTGAGTCAATGGCACACAGCGAAATAATTAATAATTAGGCACAAATGAGACTTAGAGAAGCTGAGCTTGTGCCTCATCTATGCTACTCTGGGGGGCAAGGACCCTGGACTCTAGCCTGCCACACCTTTTATTAGCTACATTTCCTCAAGTTGGAAAAGCAGGGAGACACCAAAAATAGTGCTAAAGAAATTATGTAGTTGAAGATCTCCAGGGGCAAGGCAGATGTCAGCAATAGTATTTGAGAGGTCAGGAAGATCTCTCAAAGTTCTGCCCTGAGGCATCGCAGCATGTGTGACCCTTGAGTCTTTCTTGCTATCAGAGGTGAAGACAAGAGTCAAGTCTAACGTCTGTTTGCAGGCAGGAAGGCCTGGTCAATTTTGACCTTGCAGTTTCCAACAGGATGGTTCTGAACAACTTGTCCTCAAAGCTTTTGTAACACATTCTCATATATTTACTTGTAGTTTTGTTAACACACTATATTTATTGTGGCAGCATAAGATGAACATTATTAATTCATTTAAAAGCAAAAATATTAAGGGCCGGGGTGTTAGCTCAGTGGCTCCGGCGCCTGTCTTGCAAGCGCAAGGACCCGGGTTCGATTCCCCAGTAACCACATAACAATACTGGGTGTGGAGACCCACACCCAGCAGCAACCAGTACCACATACCACAGTGCTGGGCGTGGTGGCTCACGCCTGTAATCCCAGCACTCGGGAGGCAGAGGCAGGAGAATTGTGATGTGAGTTTGAGGCTGAGCTCAGGGCCAGCCTGAACCACAAGGCAAGACCCTGTCTCAAAAAACCTAAAAAAAAAAAAAAAAAAAAGCAAAAATATTAAAACAATAAATATTTTATAATTATTTTTATTTACTAATGATAAATATGTTTCTCTAAATAGGATTTAGCAGTTATTATTATCTTAGTGAATATGCTTCTTTTTAAAAAATTATATTTAACTTTGTGATGCGGTGACTCAGTAGAGGCCATAGGAGAGCAGCTCGCTCAATGATAAACCCCTTAACTGGCACCATACACACAAAAACATACAAGTATATTAGATTCATTTCAATTGGTTTTAATGAAGGTCTCATTTGAAAAATAATTCAACAGACACATAATTTTTATGATGGGGACTTAGCTTAAATACTAACCAATATTTGACAAAAGTTCTTTCTTTGTTATTACTTTAGTCTGCTTCTTAACCTGAAGTAGACCACCATTTCTCTAAGCAAGACTGAAACAGTTCAATTGAAGAAGAAAGAAAGGCCAGCTCTGCCCTACTATTACTTTTCCTTTCCTTTTGCATTATTAAATTTTCTTCAAGTACATTTCTTTTGTCAGGAATCATTTTAAGCAACATGCTCATTTTGAGAGAACCAGTATGATCACAAAAATGTAATTTGTAAACCAATTTAAGTGGACTCACATCAAGTGCAACTCATAGAAAGGTACCAAAAGCAATGGTACAGTAAGACCCGCCCCAATGATAGCACTCTCACACTCAGGAGATCCCCGAGACTATGTAGGACCAGGACCCAAAGAAGACAAATGGGCTTTGTACATCAGCCAGTTTCTCATCTTTTCTTAATTTTAGGCAGGGAAAAAAAATAAAGTAGAAAATCCAATATATTCTTCACTGGGATCTTGTAAATCCTCACTGGAAATCACAGAATTCTAAAGATTTTTACTTTATAAACCAAAAGTCTGCCAGCCATGCCATAGTTTCCTTTCCTTTTTCTTACCACAGACTTGAAAATACTGCTTCCATTTTTTTCTCCTTTAAAGTCAATCACTTATTAACTTAGAAAACCAGAGCACTGTAATTTATCACTGTGGTGCCTAACTTTCATGCAATAATACTACACAGGCTAATAAGTACTTCAGAAATAATGTCATTTTAAAAAGAAAAACTCATGTTTTTAAAAAGTGCTAAATAGATTAGTTGTATAATTCTCAGTATCACAATAAGATAGAGCTGGCAAGATGTTTAGCTTAAAATGGAGAAAACAAGGTGTGTAGCAGGACGCAGGCTCACAACTGTGTGAGCTGTCCTAGGGACAAAGTACAGAATCATGAATTCAGAATTTATGCATGAAACACCTCTCTGCTCCATGCCTGAGTCGGGTAGGTAGGGGAAGCAGGTGCAGAGACGAGCAAAATGTGATGCCTACCTAAGAGGAGCTTGAACCCTGTTTTGGGGAATACACTTAGACATCCTATGTGTGGCTTAGAAGTTGATACTCTTACTCTGCAGAAGTAGAAGATAATTTAGGCTTTTCAGGCCGCATCATCTATTGAAACTGTTCAACTCTGTATTGTAACACAAAAACAATCGTAGGGGATGGGCCACAATTAGGCACGGTTGTGTCTCAAGGAAACAATGTATGTGAATTTTATGTCATAAAATATTACCCTTCGTTTGCCCCACTCCCACCTTTAAAAGTGGGAAAAACTCCTTTTATGGCCAGCAAAACTATGCAGTGGATAGATATGGTCCTCAGGCAGTAATTTGCTAACAGAGTCTTACAGGAGTGCAGGGTGAAGCACTTAACATTACTGTGGGTGTCACGGAGGCTTCCTGGGGGAAAGAAAGCACCGACTGAGGGATTGTGTGGGTCGGTCAGGACAGGCTCAAAGGACAGCAGAAGCACAAGCATGGGCGCGTGAAGACAGGGAAGTGAAGAGGAACTACTGAGAGACAAGTTAGAAAGCCAGGGCCCATTAAGGAAACTGAACTTCATGCTCTGAAGGTGGCTGGAAATCTAAGTGGGAACGGGCAGCAGTGAGGGGTTCGGTGCTGGCCATTCCAACCCCAGCTTGGGTTAGAATCCAGGCTATGCAACTCACCAAACATATGACTTCTGTCTACTTTCGTATCTCACCGAATCTCAGTTCCCTCCTATGAAAACCCCACAGAACCCCACTGTGTTGTGTGCTGTTCTCCAGCACTGCACCCATGTGCTTCGCTTACCTCACAAAGGGTAACCTGAGTTTCATTACTAAACTGTTACTCAGTGGAAGACCCTCCTTGACTGCAGGACAGTCATGGTGGATGTTCACCAGTGCCTAGGAGGGTGTCTGACTCAGTGTGCTTACTGAGTATAAGGGGCAGCAATCAGAAAGCCGGCACACTCTCCCACTTCATCACTGTCACGTTTACCTCTTGTTTTATAAGATAAATACATCAAATCATTACATAAAATTGGAACAAAGGTATTGAGAAAAAAAAAAGGTTAATTATTCTCTCTCCAGGCATCTTATCCATAATAGGTTTATTTTTTGAATGAGTTCTAATTACATTTCACTTTGGTACGTGCCTTTTTCCTCTCCCTCTGAGATGCCTTTCTATGAAATTTTTTAATCTAAATGAGCCAATTTCCAGTGTATATTACCACAAGTTTGAGATGCAACAAGATGTTTCCAATGCACAATGTCTCAGGATCTTTTTAATTTAAACTCAGAGATAAGTGGTCCATTACTTGCATGGTATACAACCACATGTAAGCCCCTTAGAAACTGCCAAAAGACCATGTTTCACCCCATATTACATCATAAATTATGGATATGTCATTCACATCTACATTAGATTTGCAGGATTCTTGTCTCAGTTCAAACCAGAAATCAAGAAAATTCATGTTGAATCTGAACTGAATTCGCTCCTTACTGTTCAAGTTCATTCATTCACTTAATCAATAAATATTTATTAACTACCTACTCTGTTCCAGGCTCAGTGAGGTCTTTCCTTCTGAAATATTCATGTTTTACCAACACATGTATAAATAGCTTACATTTTTGCTTACTTTCTACTATATTTGTAAGTAAGTATGCCCATCATAGGAAAAGCCTAACAATTCTAGTGATAAGGTAAAATATAAAATTCACAGAGCTATTGAAATTACACAGATTTTAAGAAACCTTATTTCAAGTTTATCATCCTATTTTCTAAGAAGGCATAACTGTACCTTGAAACTAAACTCATTTACATATGACAGGGTGCTTTTGAAAATTCAGGCTTTGGCCGTACTATGTCGTGCCAGCTTGGTATCCTTTTCTCTCTTTTAGTTCTAGATCTAGACTAACTATAAACTAAGGGTATCTAAGACATTTAAATGATATGTAATTTACTTGACACACTCAATCTTTTAAGAAAAACCCTGTTCTTTTCTAAGGAACTTGTAATTATGTTCTAACACATACTTTGTCATTACTCTAATCTTAAGTAAAATTAAGCAGGAGATCACCTGTGATGGTGAGAAAATAGTTTAAATATATATATA